>PVJX010010151.1:0-45056 GCA_004027295.1 Dolichotis patagonum
GTTCACTATTTCTGTCACTATTTTTATCAATTCTTCTTTTACCTGGGCAAGTATTTCTGATTTGAATTTCTCCATAGCTTTCCCTATTTGCATATTTATTTCATTTGATATCATTTCAGACATTTCAGGTGTATGGCTTCTTTTTTCTTCTATGTACACGGCTTCTAAGCTTTCTTGGGGAGGGTTAGAGCTTTGAGCCTGTCTTTTGGTCTTTCCTTTTGTCATTTTTCTATATTTCCTTGCTTCGAGCGGTGTTCTAATGCTTTCTCTGCATGTGTGGCGAATTACCTCTTGCACCCTCTGTTCCTGGAGGGGCAGTGGCTCCCCCACAGGCTCTTGGCTTCCTCACAGGGTCCTAACTCCCCTCTGTGGGCTCCTGGCTCCCTAAGTTGTAACGCTGATGCTGGGCGTGGTCAGCCCGGAGCCTGTGGAATCTCAGGCAGGCCAGGCCACCGTGCTTTGTCCCAGGCAGGTCTCCAGGAGGTTCCCTGTGGGTGAAGGGTGGGCCTACAGGTCCCAATGAGTCAGGCCAAAATGCTGGTTTCTGCAAAGTTCCGGGTCCCAAACAGACCTGGCCGAGATGCCAGTCTCCGCAAAGTTCCCAATCCAAACAGTGCAGGCCACTCTGTGGGTCCGAGAGGTTCCTGGTCCCAAAGAGTCAGGCCACGATGCTGGTCTCTGGGAGATTTCCTGTGGGTGAAGGGCGGGGCTACGAGCCCCAAACAGTCCTGGCCAAGATGCCAGTCTCTGGGAAGTTCTCTAGGGATGAAGGGCGGGCCTGCCAGTCCGAAAAAGTCGGGCCGAGATGCCGCTCTCTGCAAAGTTTCCAATCCAAACAGCCCAGGCCACTCTGTGGGCCCGGGAGGTTCCTGGTCCCAAAGAGTCAGGCCACGATGCTGGGTGTCTGGGAGATTTCCAGCGGGTGAAGGGCGGGCAAAATTTCTGTGAATTTTTAACTTAATGTTTTAATGATATGTTCTTGAATTGGGTCTTTGTGTGTACCTGGTCAGTTGTTGATTTTGTTAAGCATTTCTGAAATGACAGCACAATCACTGGAAAACTAATGTAAACTGGTTTATTCAACACATGAATTTAAAGATGTCCCATGTCAGTGAGCTAGTTATTTATTAGCTTTGGCAACAAATTGTAAAACACTTAATTCTTTTATTTGTTGATTGTTTTGTGGTCCAAAAACCATATGTTCATTTATTGTACCACACCAGATTGCTAACATTTCTTATGGTATTTTTTATTTCTTCCTGTTCATTTTAAAACTGTTATCTTATTAGAGGTTGTTAAGATTCCTAAAATAATTAGGCTATTCTTAACATTATTTAAAATATTTATTGATATTTGCTAAAATTATGACTGCCATCTTTTTTTGAGATCATTGGGATTCATGAGAATATAAACAGTGGTGCCTCAGTTCATGAATTTAATTCATTCTACAATTCTGGAAAAGATGCCTCACCTGATGCAGAGTTCACAAACAAAAACAAACTTTTGCAAAACCATTCTGTTTGTGAACCAAATTGTTCACAAATGAAATCATTCGTGAACTGAGTCATCACTCTATATTTATTTGTCTGAGTATTTAAGCTCCTATTGTAGTCCAGACCTTGCTATTTTAACACATTGTGATTCGCCCCTCTCCATAATTTCACATGTCCACTGCACCTTGTCAATTGTGAAAACAGCCAATCTCCTATTGTCTAACTTCTACTGGTGTTTAAAACCTTCCGAATACTGGTGCTTCTAGGGACCCTGGAGGAATAATTGGTTTTTGTTACTTTACTGTATAGGCTCTCATATATCCACAAGTAGACAGTAGATATTTATCAAACTTTTTACTATATCTGTAAATTTTTGCCATATCTTTTAGTTGATACACTAGGAACTATAGCCCAAAGTACTGGAAGCATTAAGGCAAACACAAATTATATAAAAATTTTATGTACTCTCAGGGCATAGTGGTGCATATCTACAATCCCAGTACTTGGGAGCTGAGGCAGGAGAAGCAATGCAAGTGCAAGGTCAGTCCAAACTATATAGTGAGACCCTGTCTCGAAAACAAACAAACAGATTTATATACTTAATTATTTTGGCTTCAAGGAGGAGGTAGGAATAGATTCTCAGAGACTAGCAGAAGGTTTTTAGGAATGAACAAAAGACAATCCACAAGTAGGTAACTGAGTGAGGACTAAGTAGAAACCAAGCAGATAGGAACGGATAGTTTGAGTTGTCACTTAGTGGTAGGTAACTTTCTGCTGGTTATTTAGAGCCAGCAGAAGCAAGAAGTCTAGAATGTTCTTTCTAGACGTTAGAAGACTTTTATTAGAAGACTAGAAGTTAGAAGACTTTTATTAGAAATTTGGATTTGTCTAACACAAGTTCATTTCTTTCTTGGGATTTATATGATTAAAAAATGGAGTATAGAATTCTTAAGATAAATAAATCATAAAAATTTATGAAAACCAATACTTCAATATGTAGAGATGTGACAGTAAGACTTTTCATGCCAAACATTTAGAGATCAGTGTTCTGACTTATTCACTATGCTGTATCTGAGAAAAAAAATTCCAGGAATCTGAATAAGGGATAGAGTAAATATTGCCAGATTATTTTTTGATGTTTGGTTTTATTTTTGTGTTTAAACTCTTTTTTTAGTATGACTATTGTGACACTGTTGGATCTGCCTACTCTGGAGTAGAGGAAAACTTTCCATTTTCCAGTATCCTCCTTACTCTCTTTTTTCAATTTTGAAGAGATCTTTTACTTCATTACTTAGATTAATTCCTAGGTATTTCATTTTTCTTGATGCTCTCAAGATGTTTTCATAATTTCCTTCTCATTGCATTTATTATTGGTACACACAAAGTTTAATGACTTTTTGTATGTTGATTTCATATCCTGTTATATTGCTGAAGTTGCTTATTAATTTTAAGAGTTTCTTAACAGAGTTCTTAAGTATCATGTCATGCAAGTAATAATTTAAGTTCTTCCTTTCCTATACTTATCCATTTTATTTCTTTCTCTTGCCTGATTACTCTGCCTAATGTTTCAAGCATTATATTGAACAAAAGTGATAGTGGGCATCCTTGCCTTTTTCCTGATTTTAGAGGGAATGCTTTTAGTTTTTTGCTATTTACTATGATGTTGTTGGTTTGTCATAAATAGCTTTTATCAAATTTACTTATGGTTTTTGTATACCTATTTTCTTAATTTATTATGAAGTATATTTTAAAAAGTTTTAGAAAGCCTTCCTGCATCTATTGATATGATTGTGTGGATTTTGACCTTGTTTCTGTCTATGTGATGTATTACACTTATTGACTTATGTATGTTGAACCATCACTGCATCTCTAGGATAAGTGCTACTTGATCATCATGATGATTTTTTTGATGGTGCGCAGCATTCTATCTGCTAATATCTTGTTGAGGATTTTTGCATTTGTGTTCATTTAGGAAATTGACCTATAGTTTTTTTTTTTAGTTGAGCCTTTGTCTGGTTTTTGGATCAGAGTGATACTGGCTTATATAAATGAATTTGGGAGCATTCTGTCCCTTTCAGTTTCTTTGAAAAGCTTGAGTGTAAGTGATATAACATCCTTAAAAGTTTTGTAGAATTCACCAGTGTATCCATCAGATCTGGGCCCTTTTTACTTGGTAGATTCTTTAGTACTGTCTTTGTATCATTGTTTATTATTGGGTTGTTCAGCATTGTTTGGGCATTAACTTCTTCTTAGGTTAGCTTTGATAATTAGTATGAATCTAGGAATCTATTTCTTCAAAACTGTCCAATTTGTTGGAATGCAGTTTTTCAAAGTAGTTACTATTTTCTTGATTTTGACAGTGTTTGTTGTGATTTCACCTTTTTAAAATTTCTGACTATAAGTGATGTCTTTTCTTCCTCTTGGTAAGCTTTAGCAAAAGGATTATTCTGTTTATTCTTTCAAAGAACCAGCTCTTCAGTTTGTTGAATATTTGTTTTAGTCTCAATTTTATTGATGTCCACTGACTCTGACTTTGGTTTGGGCCTATATTGTTTTTGCTCAAGTATCTCAAGATTCCCTAAAAAGTTATTTATTTGAGCTCTCTGTGTTTTCCTAATATAAGCATTGATTGCAGTGGACTTCCTTCTTAGGACAGCTTTTATAGTGTCACAGAGGTTTCATTGAGTTATATAGGTATTGTCATTAATGTCCAGGAATTTAAAAATTTCTTCCTTGATTTTTTTCTGTGACCCATTGGAGTGTTATTTTCCAGACACTTCTACCTGTTCCATGATTTTGTCTTGGTTGATTGCTGTTTTCATTGCACATGGGATGATTTTGATTCTTTTATATTTATTTAATTAGGCTTTGTGGACTAGTATGTGATCTATTTTGGGAAAAGTACTATGTATTGTAGAAAAGAATGTGTACTCTGTTGTAGTGGGGTACAGTACTCTGTAGATATCTATTAAGTCCTTATATTCAAGGGTGTGATTCAGCTCTAATTTTTAGTGATGTTTTTGTTTGGTTGATCTGTTTCTGAGAATGGGATGTTAAGGTCTTCTGCTATGATTGTGTTAGTATTTATTTAATCTTTCATGTTCAGCAGTATTTGCCTTATGAAGATAGGTTGTCCAGTATTTGATGTATAAATTTTTGTAAACATTACCTCTTGTTGGATTGTTCCCTTAACTAGTATGGCATGATCTTCTTTGTATCTTGTAATCAGTTTTATCTTGTAGTTTATATTGTCTGAGATTAAAACTGCTACCCCTGCATCTTTTTAGGGTCCTGGTACATGAAATATTGTTTCACATCCTTTAATTTTTAGTTTATAGATATATTTTTGGATTAGTTGAGTTTCTTGAATTCAGTATCCTGTTGTGTTCTGTTTTAAATCTAATCTGCTGATCTGTGTCTTTTAATATTGGAGAGTTGAGGCCATTAATGTTGAGAGCCACTGAGATTATTTACTATCATTGAATTCTTTCTCTCTTGGTGACTTCGTTTTCTTTTCTTGTCATTTTTTGTGGTTTACCCATTGACTTTCTTGGTGTTTTTGTTTCATCTAAGTTTTTAACATTGTTGGTTTTATGGTTTCTAAAATATTGAGTGTTTTGTGGAGTACTGATTTTGTAGTCATTAAGCTCTTAAGCCTGCCTTTTTCTTGAAATGTGCTTATTTTTACATCTATTTTGAAGGATAGCTTTGCTGGATAAGTTACTTTTGGTTGGAGGTTTTTTGCTGTTTGGGTTTCAAATACTTCACTCTAAGCTCTTCTGGCCTTTTAGGTTTACATCGAGAAGTCTGCAGTAATTGACTGATTTACAGTTATGTGTGATTTCTGTTTTGTTTTTCTCTAATGCTTTTAAAATTCTGCTTTTTTTGTTGGCCACCTGGCAATTGCATAAAGATATGCCTTGGTGAATTTCTTTTTTTTTCCTCTTCTGATACATAGGCATTCAATCATATTTTTATTTTAAAGATAGCAAAATACAACAAAACAAGACAGAAAAAGCCAATCAAAACAATGCAGCAAAATTGATACAGAACTTCAGAGCAGGATACCTGGAAAACAATAATAGCTATGATAGTGTATCTTGTTATCTTCACATAGTTGTCCTTTCCATCAGGCATAGCAAAATCAAACCAAAACCAAAACACAACAAAACAAATCAAAACAGAATACTGAATAAAGCAAAACAATCAGAACAAAGCAAAACAGTGAAAACAGTATTGGACTTCAAAGAGAAGATAGAAGGAAATCCCTCATATTTGCTATATTGCATACTGTCATCTTCTGGAGAGATGCTCAGACCACCCGCCCCAGGGCTGCGTAATCAAAAACAATACAAGCATTTGGTTGCTTTATGTACCTTAGTCACTATCAACTCAGGCTGTCCTGGTAACCATCCGGTTGCCCATAGCTAATGGGAGGTGGGGTTTGATTCTCAGCCTGCGCCCCAGTAAGCTTGCGCTGCTTACCAGGAAGGCTGGATCCTTGATTTCTTTGTTGGTCTCCTCCTTGAAGTCTTTATTGGACATGGTGGAGTCTTGAGAGATGTTGCCTTTTCTCTGGTGCGCACGCAGCTTGCGCTGCTTCCTAAATTTCTTTTTCATCATAGTTGTTTGGTGATCTGTAAGCCTCACTTATATTTTAAACTTTTTTCATCATATTTGGGAAATATATTCTCAGGTCTCCCAGGGAATCCCAGGAGATCCCCAGTTAGTTCTCCCCCTCTGCAAGCCTATCTGCCACGGTGTCTCTCACCTGGGCTCTGTGGAGGGGAACACTTCGTCCTGAAGTGCAGCTCTCCTCCTGGGTGTTGGGTCTTCTTCAGTCAGCTGGGTCTGTTGCTTTACACGTCTGTTGCTCTGTGCTAAAGGGACCCCAGGAGCTGCCTCTGGCATGAGTTTATCCAGTGCTGAGGTCCTCCATGGGCTGGGCACATGGGCCCCAGTGTGTGGCTAGGGTGGGGCAGAACTGAGCTTTGAATGACACACAGCCAAGACTGTCAGGTTTGCTTAATGTGGAAAAAAAAAATCACAAAAGTACAGCATCATGAGAGCAGAGTATTTGTTATATTTGTCTTGCTTATGGTATGTTAAAACCACCCCCAACATTTCCGTGCCTTATAACAGGAGGCTATTTCTCATTTATATTATAGTTTGGCTATGGGTTGACTGTGGCTCTGCTCCAACATTTTCCTCTTTCTGGAGTGATCTATATCTGGGATGTGCCCCATTTATTTTGTTGTAGTGTTGGATAGCTCTTACATATCCTGTATGTCAGTTTTCCTCAAAGTTTATTGGGCACAAGCAAGGCACAATTATTGGGCACAAGGGACCTTCACTTCAAATCACATGGCTGTTGGAGAGGCTATGTAATGTGCCAATGAAAGGCAGCAAGGGATAGAAACACTCATGCAGTTTACCGCACAGAGGCACAGTTTCCTGCAGGAGAAGTGCATAGCACTTTAAAATTTAGCCACTCTAATGAGTGACAATTGAGGGAGTTTACAATGGATTCACTAGCATATTACAAAGCAACAGTAGCTTTGAAAATAAAGGTATATCTCTTTCACAGATACTTAATAACCTGGAACAGTGGTGAACTTTCGACACACATGTCATTTGTTTTTAAGACAAAAGATGTTAATCTGAGGGTTTGGGATATAGATCTGTGGTAGAGAACTTGCCCAGCATATACAAGTCCTGAAATTCAATGCCCAGAACCATGAAAAACAAAAAATTTTTAATGTATAAACTAAAACTGCAGTCTTCATGTTTAATTGTGGTGTTGGCACTTTATGATAAAGAAGTGGGTTTTGGGTTGCAGTTTGGGCACTTGTTTCTAAAAGATTTGCAATCACTGCCCTAGAAGTTGGGTGTAGTTCAGTTACAGGGAATTTCAGAATATCTCTCAAGCTATATTGGCTACCTTTCTTGAGAAAACTTTTTCTATTTCCTGAGCCCTTCTGAGGACCCAGTAATAATAGCCATGAACAGGTGACTACAGGATATTAAGTCAGCCTGCTTTCTCTACTGCCCTAGAATGTTAATTTTTAGCAGTCATAGTCACCTGCTAAGATGCTCCTGCAGCAATTATTTCAGGGAAGTTCTAACTACACACAGGGTTCCAGGATCTGATTTTCTCTGATAACTATGATGAGCCTCAGCAGCCCATGAAAACCTTTGATTCACAGCAGAGGGCTCTGAACCTATCGGGCCCAAATTCTACACAAGACCAATAGTTCATTGATATCACAAAGAACGATAATCTACTTCTGTTTAGCGTTAAGAGTATTTTGAGGAATAAATCCTTTTAAGTTTAGAACAGCTAAAATATTTATGGTATACATTTATAAAGTAAAATAATTTTGAGGAACTACATCCTAATACAATGTAATTTTGGGTTGTGAGAGTGGATGATTTTTATGGAAGCAATCTCATCTCAGGTTTGGTGTATCCCTCTGTGGGTGGCTCAGAATCTAGAGCAGTGGACCATTTCAGTTGGTATTAGGATGCAGCCTAGTAGTTGATAGTAGGTCATATCTCTGTCCAGATTTTCATTCTGTGTGCAAAGAGTAACACTCGTCTGTGGATGCTGAGAGCAGATCTGAGGTTTGCCGGTGTAACTGATGGAGCACTTGGTATTGTCTTTCCTAGGCTGAGCGTCAGGCCATCAACACAACAGTCCAAGGATCTGCAGCTGATATAGTCAAAATAGCCACAGTTAACATTCAGAGGCAACTAGAGACCTGCTCAGCCTTCAAATCCCACGGCCATAGGGAGAGGATGCTTCAGAGCGACGGGACAGGTTTGTTCATCAGTGAAGCACTGCTCTAACATGGTGAAAAAACTGTGTCCAGAAAAAAGGAAGTAGTTTAAGTGTTATTTCTCAGAAGTTCTTGAATGTTTTTATAATTGTAGAGTTTATTAAGAATCTGCCAAAACAGTATAAGAATATGTTGATTTTCCTATGTATTTACTGTTTATGTGGATTGTGTCCACTGTATTTTACCATATTATAAATTAGAGAAGTTAAACACTCATTAACATTTAAAAACATTGATAAACCCACTACTTTTTAACATAAATGTTTTTATGAAAATATATCTTTACAGAACAAAAGAAAATTAGTGGTGGGTGACTTTATTTTTACACTCTGCAAGACTCTTTAATTCCTGGTCTTAGAAAAGCAGTTAGAGTCTATTTAGCATACGTGTCAGTGAGTTGCAGTATCACACGTCCTGTGACCTCTGGAAAGTCCTTTGTGAAGTCTAGGGTGACACTTGTCCTAGTCTGGGGAAGACCAATATGTTTTATGGTATGTGGGGAACTTTAGTCCTAATCCAGGATGATTGGTTAGTCTGTTCTACACTTTTGAGAGAATGACACCAAAAAGGACAAATAATTTCAGAGTGTTACTGTATAATTTGTACTGTGCAATTCTGGGATCCTCTCTGACCTTAGAACAGTATAAGAATATGTTGATTTTCCTATCTATTTATGATCTTCCGTGTTCCCTGAAATCTGGGTATGTACTCTGAGTTTATCTCATTGTGTATGTTCTTTTGCCAATATTGCCATCTTTTCTTGTTTTCAAAATATTTTCTATAAGTTCTCTTATTGCTTAAATTATTTCTTGTCCTAACAAGTACATAGAACATTTTTTCCCCTTTTATCACATGTCTGTACCTCTGGTTTAAATACATTTCACAGTTCCTGGAATTGTAAAACCATGACCACAGCCATGCTTTAAATTTTCTTTGTAGAAAGTTACAGAGGCTTGAGGTATTCAGGGAAAGAATAAGGTGCTGGAGATGACCAGAAAAGATACAGATCAGCAGTTGTGGCTGGGATTTGCTATGGAAGAGACATATGTATAGGTTATAGAGAATAATGTAGCCAGTTATGTAGATATAATTATTGGAAAGTTAAGTAAAAGTTATCAATCTACGTTTAAACTCAAATCTTCTAAAAAGGGGAAGAAAGATACCAAACCTGCCTGAAATATTCCGATCTCATAGCAGAGTGATGCACCCAAACGAGGGTGTAGACCAGTGATAGCGAACCTTTTAGAGCATGTGTGCCTCAGGTCCCCATCACTGTGGTAGACAGTAACAGTTCTAAGAGTGAGTGGGAGGCATTGTGGCAGTGTCATTTAGAGTGACTTCATTATTGCATGCTGGGTTAAAGGTAGCCTCAGGTCAGCAGGATCAAAAGGAGGCAAGCTCAGCAAGGCAGAGCACACAGGGAACAAACAAGAGGATCATAGCCTTTGAGTCAGAAGCCAGATAACTTGGGGAAATTGGGAGCACACAGTGATGGTGATCAGAAAGGAGAAAAGCTAGAGCATCCAGGCAGTGGTGTGCAGACAAGCGAGGCCTAAGGGTGCACACTGGATGTTAGCTAAACAGAGGACCAGCCCTGCCCCAGGGGAAGCAAGCTTGGGCTGCAGACAGTGATGATGCAAGGACTCTGTGAAGAAAGCAGCAGAGGCTGAGGGAGGTAGTACTTGGGCTAAGGATGATGTATAAGGCAGAAATCCTGGATGGTAGAAAGGAAGGAACTCTACAGGTATTTCTTTTGGACTTTATCTTGTGATCCGACAGTCGTGGTCTGTCCCACTAGGCCCAGTTAGTTGGGAAATGGTACAGATTTTGTCATCATTTTTAGCATCATGGATACTTTTGAAAATCCATGGAAAAGTATGGATCATCACCACAGGAAAATGTAGACATATAGACACAATTCACAGATGCTCTGAGGTCCACATGTGGGCACTAGGTTTAGAATTACTTGGCTAGAGAGTATGATCCATGGGGGAAACACTAGTTCTGCCATATTGAGCCTTCTATGAGATACAAGAAAGTGCCCCTGACAAGTGACTGTGTAGCAACACTGGCTTACTTTCTTGCAGCAGGAATCAGGCCCCATGCTACACTATGACTCACACTGTGGTATGGGACTCCATGGAGAGAGAAAATGTTGGTTGTTTATGAGAAATAAGACTCGGGTTAAAGCAGAGTTCTTTGTACCCTACTGACTTCTTTGTTAGTCTTCTTTCTGGAGGGAAATTGTTGAAAGTTAGGTAACAGCCAGCTAGTAGTTATTTCCAAAGTTTGGTCATTTCTCTAAAAACACAAACAAAATTCTCCTGTGTCACAGTGACATGCTGCTCACGTTTGCTACTGTTTTATGGGGTAGGATCATTACCAAAGGGACAACTGCAAGGGACGTCCTGCCCGATCCAAGGAGGCTTCTTCATCCTTCAGCTCCATGATGAACTTCTATATGAAGTAGCAGAAGAGGACATTGTTCAGGTATTTTCACAGCCTGTGTCCATTCTGGAGAAAGCTAAACACCCTGGGTCAGGCTGCGGTCCACATAGCATTCTGGAACCCTGCCTTTGCCACAGGGTGGCTTTGTAAATGTCGAGTCCTAACTGGTAAGTAAGGGAGCTAAGAGTGCTTGGATTTATATTTTTTTACCGGTACCGGGGATCGAACTCACGACTGTGCGCTTGCAAGGCAGGTGCTTATGCCGCTGAGCTAAATCCCCAGCTCCTGGATTTATACTTTAAGTATAGCAGTTCCTGAGCAGGGATAGTTTTGTCCTACAGAACCTAGGTAAGAATGTGGCGCCCTGTACAGAGGGCTCCCAAGCTTGGAACATTCTAGCTAAAGCTGGCAGAAGCTCCTGTTCATCAGCGATTGAGCTTTAAGCACCATCAGATGAAGAACTGCATTCTGGTTTATCACCGTCTCAGTGAGTGGGCTGGTGAGCATCCTTTGGTTTGTTAGAGATTAACTGCAGGGTTTCTTTTCCTTGTAGGTAGCTCAGATTGTCAAGAATGAAATGGAAAGTGCCATAAAACTTTCTGTGAATCTGAAAGTGAAAGTGAAAATAGGCGCCAGCTGGGGGGAGCTGAAGGACTTTGATGTATAACCTGCAGCTGACCTGGTCTCCTGAGAAGCTTGGTGCAGTTATAGCCAGCAGGAGAGCTGAGAGACTGCCCTTCCATCTGTGTCACGAAGACAAACTGAAGTCCTGATGGACATAGGATAGGAGTCTATAGCGAGGGCTTCAAAATGTGTACCAGGGGCTGTTCCCTGTGGTGTCAAAAAAGATTTTTGGGAAAGAGCTGGAGGTTAAGTACCAAGCTTAATGCTTATGTCCACTCCCAAAGAATACCTGTGGGTTTGTGTCAGTGAATTTCATAATTTATTGTGCCTCTAAATATGCTTGAAATATGCACTTAGCACTTCAGGTCTTTCCCTGTCTGGGTGGAACATGGAGATGGAGCTGCCACTCGGGGGTGTTCGCAGTCTGGCCTGGATTCAGGCACTCAACAGGAGCCGCAGGCCAAGAAGGGTTTGGTTTCACTTTTACCCACATGGTTATTCATTTTTCCTTCAGTATTAAGACTTCTGGAGTAAGGTTGGTGACTGTAAGGTGGTACAACATAATATGGAGGGATCCACTTCCATGGAATGTTTCTAACTGCTGTTTCTTCCTCAGGTCATACAGTGAAAATATTTGGAATATTTATATATTAAAAATGAGACATGTCCTGTGACATACGATCAGGTCTGCGTTGCAGATGAGCATGATACTGCCTTGCCAGGCAAGGAAAGTACCCCTTGGCCAGCCCTGTGGTGCCTTTGTTTGTGTTTGTGACTGGGAGTAACATCCATGCTGAAAAGAGTGAGCTTGGTGATCCCAGCCCGAGTATAGCACTTTTTGCTGTTAAAATAAAATGAATTCATGAGAAATGTTATATCAGTGGTTCAGTTTGTTAAAAATGTGTATTTGGTATTTTTAAAATGTTATACTTTGTATCAGGAAAGTGTGTCCCTTATTTACTTTTATCATAGCTTGTTCAAAATGTCTCAGCACATAGGAAGTGTTCATTTTATTTTAATCTCCTGTCAGAGGAACTTTTATGTTTATTAATCAACATAAATAAAAAAGACTTTCTTCATAAAGTGCAGTACATACCCAGGCCTTGAGGTTGAGTGTACAAGTCCTCAGACATAGTTAGTGGAGAGGGCAGAAGATGGCAGAGGTAAAAGGGGATGTATATCATTATTTTCAAAATTTTCCTCACAGCCACTTGTAGTTCTCAAAGACAAAAGCTCTTTATGTGTAATGTACATTTTTCTCATCCTTTTTACCTATAACTGCACTTAAAACAGGAGATATTCCCTGTCATATTTCATATATACACAAATCCTGGTTACTGTGGTTTAAATAACAAATCCCCCATTACCAAAATTAAAATTTCAGTTATCAGAGTAAACTGAGGAATTCCATAAAGTTCACACTTTGCTGGTAGCTCTTCAGTCCACAAATCACTCCGTAATAGATGTGCATGGTATTAGGCAGGATGTCTCTCTGTCCTCAAATGTCTCTGAAACCTGTGAAATGTCATATTACTTAGTGAAAGGGACTTTACTGATGTGATTTAAGCTAGACTCTGGAGCCAGGGACACTGCCCTGGGTTATGACATACTGCCTCCAGTACTTAATCATAAGGGTCCTCACACACAGGTAGCAGGGAATCAGAGTCAGAGAAGGAGATGTGATGACCAAAGGAGTTGGAGAGAGATTTAAGATGCTCCTTTACTGGCTTTACAGATGGAAAATGGGGCCATGAGCCTTGGATTTCTCCCAAGAGACTTAAGAAGGGATGCTACCCAGCCAATACTTCGATGCTAGCTGGGTTAAGATCATCTTGGACTTCTGACTTTCTGAACTGTAAAAGAGTAATTTGTGATATTTTGAGCCAGAAAGTTTATGCTAATTTATTACAGCAATAAGAGGAAAATTAATGCATGCATCATGATATGTGATCATTATATCACCTTAGATTGGTTGCTGTGTTTATACACAAATGGCAAAGTGCAGAGTTATCATGACTCCTGTCTCCCAGACATAAATACATGTGACACTTTGCAAACTTGTATACTCAAAAGTAGATGTTAGCTAATAAAAATGAAAATGCGTAGAAAAATGAACAATAGGAGTGAAATTCAAAGTGAACTTATATAGAATTATATAGGAACTACTTTAGTTCTTAATCTGTAAACCCATGTATTCCAAATCAAAGTTTCAAAAGGGTTTTGTTTTTAGATGCTATTCTAAAACTCACCCAGAGAAAAATAAATACCAATACTTATGAAACTCTAAAGAGAACAGGTATTAGGACATTCTAAATATATAATAACTTAATGGTTTTATAAAGCACAGAAATAGACAAATAGGTAACTAGAACAGACAAGAATTTAAAAAACAGACTTTCAATGCCATTTCAAATTTGAAGTGAAAAGCTAGGTTGTTCATAGATAGAGGTATAGTGATAGGTTATATATTTGTAAGAGTCTCAACTTAGATCCTAGCTCAAATGTCCCCCCCCATACCAAATGGATTAAAAACCTGAGAAGAGAGAAAGGCATAATGCTTCCCAAGAAGTACTTTATCTTTTTCTCTTCTATGGATGTCCTTACACCTTGCAGCTGGCCATGGCTACATTAGACACAGCCTTTCCAGGAGACATTTGCTTTGTAGCAAGCTGAAGTTACGGATCCATCTTAGGTGACTACCCTGCAGTCTCCGCCATTCTGCCCCTCTGTAGCCTTAATCAGGTCCACAAAGAGCCTCTCCCTTAAGATGAAGCAAAAGTCTGACACTGCATGGATGTGCCTTGCTGCTTCTTCTGTATTACTACCTTTCCTCAGACCCTTAGCTTGTCAGTCTGTGCATTCTTTGTGGACTAGTCTAGTTTAAGTCCTAATAAAGTCTCTTTCAGAGAACTTGTGATTTCTATCTTGCATAGAGCAGGCTGAACTGGTAACACTGAAGGCTGCTGGTACAAAAAGGACCAGCAGTGGAAGCTGGTAACAAAAGAGTTCCGCTATCAACTAAGAAGGGAAAGCTACAGAATTGCTGGGAGCCGCCATCTCTAGTGGCCAGCATAGTCTTTGAAGCCTGCTGGTAGCTGCTGGTTTGGGCTTTCAGGAGAATGGCAGAGACCACTAAGAGCTGATAGATCTGACATTCAAAGCTCATAGGTGTTAACACTAAAAGAGCTGCATGGCGCCTATTTGTAATCTGTATACAAATCGAGCAAAAGAACCCTCAGCTGGGTGACAACTAAAAAAAAAAAAAAAACAATGAAAATGTTATTGTTACAGAAATAAAATCTTTAAAACAAAGTTCAAATATAATGAAGATTATAGGTTATAGAATTTGACTATATAAAAAAAAAGAAAAACCTTGGCATGAAAAAGTGACATCGTGAATAGTTCAATTATGAAAGACTTTAGACAGTCTGGGGGCCTGAACGTGGTAGGGAATCCATGTCCTCGTGATGCTGAGTTAGCCAGTGAGGACCACTTGGTCTTTCCCTGGACAAGAGTGCATCTCATAAGGGGCTCCAGAGTCACAACACCCAGCCCCGGTTATAGAGAGCCACAGGGGACCCAGAAAAATGTCAAGAACTGTACCCATTTTTCTGTACTGTGAGACCATATACTCTTTTAAATCTTGCAAGGATGGGGAGCGAGAGGATATCTGCACATTTAGGAAGATCTAGAAGCAAGGAGAAATCAGGTATGAGAAAGAAGGAATTTAAACTAGGAAGGCAGCAGGGGCTCCAGTGGTGCAATCCGTTAGTATGCAGTACTATACAGGAAGGCAGCAAGGTGGCTGAGTAAAGGCCCCTGTCACCACCTGTTCTGCATAGAAGCATGTATGGCTACATTTTGAGTTGAGTGATCATGGGAGAACACTAGAAATCAACAAAAGAAACTTGGAAACCTTATAAGAACCAGAGTCCTGTGAAAACAGCAAAGTATGGGAAACAACGTAGTCCACCCTGGCTACCCATCCAGGTAAGGAAAGTCTCCTGTCTGCAGAGGTACAGGTGAAAGACTCAGCAGACTCCACCAGTGCTGATAATCCCAGCTACTGGAAAGTTTCCTATCCTTTACAGGCTTGTAGCTCTAAATAACCTTAAATTTGTACTATAGGTTTGCTTTGGAAAAGCATTTCACATCATTTCCCAGCCAACTCTAGATTGTGTTAACCAGGAACCAGTTTGAACAAAGACTCATTGTTTGAATTTGGGGCTCTGTTAGCCAGACACTCTCCCATATTCTCATGCCTGGGACCTCACAGACATTGCACTATACTGGCTCATAGCTGATTTGAGAATCAAGTGGCTCAGTAGAGTAAGGGTTCAAAACTGCTAGTAGGTAGGGGATGGGTATTACAACATGGATGGAAGTGGGATTAAGAGCTGGGGGATCAAGGAGTCTCTTCTACAAGACCAAGGGTATGACCAGACACACAGGTTCACATAGGTGCCAGGACTGAAGGCAGCCACCTGTACTATTCCCACCACCTCTACAACACTACCTGGGCACCTGTCACTAGGGCAGGGCAAAAAAATCAAGTATTAATGTTGCCCTGCCCATAGGATTGTGCTGGAGTGGTGTTGAACAATGCTGAGAGACTGGCTATCACACCACCTCTGGGGCACACAACCTGAGACGTTCAGAGAACATGGCCCACTGCTGGCTATGGTAACGTTCTTATCTCACCGCTATGGGCACTGCAACTGGGAGGACCATTGCCTGTTCCATCTCTGGTGGGCACTATAGTTGAAAACATGAGGGGAGAAAAGCCCTGGCCATCGCCCAATTCCTAGGCACACAAGGACAGCAGGACTGACATCCTACTCTGGGTGATCATGCCATCCGTTGCCGTGTAGAGCAATAAGGCAATGATGGCTGCACCACACCTAAGCAGTTTCTACTAAGCCACTTGTTTATCTTGTCTGAGCATGTACCACTGACAAGTCCAGATGGGAGACCACAGAGGAAATACTATGCTTCTTGCCCCCACCTCTTCTCATGAAGCACCTGGGTCTACATTACTGTCTGGGTACAGAAGAAGTGATTCAGGCTCCTCACACCACCAGTGTAACCAGTGCCAGAGGCAGTATCCACAGTGTGTGTGGAAACCCCTATCACCCAGTAAGAGCCACCACACTTATTGTAGGAGTAGGCACATGAAATGTGTTCCACAAGCTCTATTGCCTTGAACTGCTAGAATGCCCTCATTCTTGTGTGGAGTAGGCCTCTCTGTGATACAGCATATCCTGTCCAGATATACTAACTACAGCCAAAGAAGCTATTGGGAGAGGGTGCCAGAGTATGCCCTGGCAATAAACTCAACATTTCATAACAAAGTGATACCCAAGACCACCTTGAGGAAAAAGCTACTTACTATTAGGCCATTCTATAAAAGTGGTAGATTGATTGGATCCAGCAGGTATACAAATCTCAATGAAGGAAAGCAAGAAATATGAAAAAAACAAAGTAATATGACACCTGAAGATATCATTCATCTCTAGTAGCAGATGCCAAAGAAATCAAAATAGTTTACATTCCTGCTAAATAATTTAAAATACCTAATGATTTTTTGAAACATTCAATGAAATACAAGGGAATATACATAAGTAGTTAAAATTATGAAGACAATTCAAGTTGTGAATAGAAATTCATCAGGGAAATAGAGGTTTTGAAAAAGCACAAATTTTGGAAATGTAGTGCTTCATACATCAAAAAATCAATCCATCCATCAACCAGTCAATTAAAAGTCTCAACAACAGACTATATAAAGCACAAGAAAAGATACTGGGACTTCAAGACAAGTCTTCTGAAATACCGCATTCTTAAAGAAAGGAAAAAGAATCAAAAGAGTATTCAAGATCCTTGGGGTAACACTGGTACGTCCAAAACTAAAGAGATAAAGGTTACAGGGATAGAAGCAAAATAATAGTAGACAAGTTTCCTAATCTCAGGGAAGACATTGACTCCATATATGGAAGGCTTATGGAACCCCAAATAGTCTGTTCTGAAAAGATCTTCTATGACAATTAAGGTCAAACTGTCAAAAGTACAAAATAAAGAAATAATTTAAAAATCTGCAACAGAAAAGCAGAAGTCACAATTA
The DNA here is from genome assembly GCA_004027295.1 of Dolichotis patagonum. NCBI lineage: Eukaryota > Metazoa > Chordata > Mammalia > Rodentia > Caviidae > Dolichotis > Dolichotis patagonum. The sequence continues at coordinate 17,523 of PVJX010010151.1, forward strand.
AGGACAGCTCCATTACATTAATGGTAGATTTTTTTTTTCAGTAGAAACTTTACAAGTCCTCTGACAGGGAACAGAATGTTGCAGTATTTCAAGTTCTCAAAAGCGAACTGTCAACCAAGAGTACTATAACCAGCAAGGCTATCCTTCAGAAACAAAGGGTAAATTAAAGACCTTCCAAGATAAGAAAATCTGAGGAAATCCAAGACCTCCAAATGAGCCTCACAAAAGATGTTCCAGGAAATCCTATTTCCAGAAGTGAAAGATAATTATCATCACCCTAGTAGTATTAGCAATAATCATGGTGAATTTCCATACCTCACTCTCACTAATGGGTAGATCAGATCATCCATTGTTAAACTATCATCAGAGTTAAACTATACTATAGATCAAGGTGGATGCAATAGGCATTTACAAAACATGCCATCCAACAACTGCACATTCTTTTCATTAGTGCATGGAACTTTTTCAGGAATAGAGTATAATTAGGCTCACACCTAAATTTAACAAATACAAAAAAATTGAAACCATTTCCTATATCACAATGGAATGAAACTAGATATCAGTAACAAGAGAAACAAATTATACAAACAATGGGATGGAAATTCAATGATACATTTTTGAATAAATACTGAATCATTAAGGATATCAGAAGAAAATTTAAAAATTTTTCAAAACAAATGAAAATAGAAACACAACACACTAAAGCCTCAGGATGCAGCAAAAGTGACATAAGATGGGATGTTAATAGAGTGAATGCCTACATTAAAAATATAGCACTGGACATGGTATAAACCTGTAGTCCCAACTGCTTGTGAGCTAAGGTGGGAGGATCCCTTCAGCCTGGGAGTTCAAGGTCAGCCTGGTTACACAGTGATAGCCTGTCTCACAAAAAAGGGAAAGAAAAGGAAAAAGAAAGATCTCAAATAACCTAAAGATCCCCCTCAAGGATTTAGAAAAGCAAGAGTAAACCAAACCCAAATTTAGTAGAAAAAGATAAAAGACCAATGAACAGAGTTGATTCATTGAAAAGATAAAATTGAAAAATCTTTAGCTAGAGTAACCAAAAGAGAAAGAGAAGTCCCAAATAAAAAAAAAATTAGAGATGAAAATGGAAACATTACAATTGGTACTACATAAATTCAAAGGATAATTGGGGATTATCTTGATTATATGAAAACAAATGGGGAAATCTAGAATAAATTTCTAGATACACAACCTACCAAAATTGAACCAAGAGGATATAAAAAGCCTGAATATACCAATAATAAGAGATTGGGTCAGTAATAAAAATTCTAACAAAGAAAAATCCAGGACCGGATGGCTTTACTGTTAAGTTTTATCAAATGTGTAAAGAACTAATAACAGTGCTTCTCAAACTATTGAAACAAGTGAAAGGTGAGAATTCTTCCAAACTGATTCTATGAGGATAGCATTATGTTGTCAAGGATACAGTAAACATCACAAAAGAAAGAAAGAAAAAAGAAAAGAAAAGAAAAAAGAAAACCAGAGGCCAATATCCCTGCTGAACATAAATGCAAAAGCACTCAACAAAACACTAACAAATTTAACAACACATCACAAATATCAAACACCATGATCAAATTAGTTTCATCACATAAATTGAGTACTGGATAAAAAGCAAATGACTATCTCAATAGATGCAGAAAAAAACACTTGAAAAAATTTGACATCCCTTTAATGATTAAGCCCTCAACAATCTATATGAAGATCAGACCTCAACATAATACATGACAAATCCATAGCTGGCAATACTGAGTGGGGAAAAATTGAAAGCATTTTATGTAAAATGAGGAATAATACAAGGGGATCCACTCACCACTGTTACCCAATTTGTACCAGAAATTTTAGCTACAGCAGTTACACAAAAGAATAAAGAGACATTGTAACTAGAAAGGGAGGAAGTACCATTATCACCACTTGAACATAATATTATTCTATACATAGAAAAAATGGTCACAGAAACACTGGTATAGTATCAGGATACAAAATCAACATCCAAAACCAAGTAGATTTTCAGCACACCAATAATGGATGGGCTAGAAAATCATGAAAGCAGTCTTATTCATAATAGGAACAAACAAAGCAAAAGACAAAACCAAACAAACAAAAAGCACAATAACAAGATAAACATAAACAAAACCCCTAAGAACAAACTTTCAACTAAGGAGTTGAAAAACTCAATGAAACTGAGAAAATATTGATGAAAAATACTGGAGACACTAATAGTTAGCTATTGGAAAGGCCTCCAATGTCCATGGAGTGGAAGAATTAGTACTGTTAAAAAAGTCTGTACTCCCCAAAGCAATCCAAAGGTTCAATCAATCCTTATCAAGGTATCAGTGACATTTTACACAGAACCAGAACAACCACCTTAAAATTCATGCGGAAACACAAAAGACCTCAAATAACCACAGCAATCTTAAGCAAAAAGAACAAACCTGGAACATCACACTACCTAATCTTAAGATGTATTAGAGCCAAAGTAACAAAATAAAAAAAATAGCAAAGCACTGGCATAAAAACAGACATAAAGGCCAGTGAAGCAGAATTAGAAAATCCAGAAACAAAGCCACTCATCTACAGTCAACTGATTCTTGAGAAAGGCACCAAAAATTTATATTAGAGAAAAGATAGCCTCTTCAAAAATGGTGCTGGAAAATAGAGATATCTGAATGCAGAAGACAGAAATTTGACCTTTACTTCTTACCCTGCACTACACTGTCTCACTAAAGATAGAAAAGTATAACGTAAGATCTGAAATGCTGAAACTACTTGAAGAAAATGTAGGGTCAACACACCAGGAGCACAGGAAACAGACCCAAAAAATTCATGAGTGAGATACGCATCAAACTAAAACGCTTCTGCACATTAAAGACAATAATCAATAAAGAGATAACTTATAGATTAGTAGGAAAAAATTGCCAGCTATCCATCTGACAGACGTCAATATACAGAATATATAAAGAACTACACAATGTAATATAAAACAAAGTGACCTCATTTAAAAATGGGTACACGATCCAAATAGACATTTTTAAAAAGAGGAACAGCCAGGTGTAGTGGTATATGCCTGGATTCAGCACTCATGAGGCCGAGGCAGGAGGATTGCATGTGTTCAAGGCCAGCCTGCACTGCATAGCGGGATCCTGTCTCAAAATTAAAAAAAAAAACCACAAATGGCCTTTTAGTACAAGAAAAATGTCCAATATCATAAACTATCTGGGAAACACAAATCAAAATTAGAGTGAGAGACCATCTCACTGCAGTAAAGTGGCTATTATAAAAACAACAATGACAAATGTTGTGAGGATGTAGAGAAAAACTTTTATATACTGTTTAGGGGAATTTAAATTAGTATAGCCACTATGGAAGATAGTATGGAGGTTCCTCAGAAAACTAACAGCAGAACTGCCATATGACCGTCTAATTCACCCCAGGGCATATATTCAAAGGCAACAAAGCCAGCACATGAAAAGATTTCTCCTGTGCACATGTTTCTGGTGACACTGTACACAATGGTTAAGACAGAGAATCAGCCCAGGGTCCATCGACAGTAGAAAAATACAGAAAATATAGCACATATACACCAAAGAATATTATTTGGCCATAAAGACAAATAAAATCCTGTCATTTACATAAAAATAAATGGAACTTGAGGACATAATATTAATGTCCTCTGAGACAGAGAAACAAAACAACAAAAACAAAAGTTCCACAATGGGTGATTATTAGGGACTGGAAAGAATACTAGATGGGGGAGAAGAGGGTGATGGTAGAAGAAGGAGGATGGATGTGTGCACTGCACACTGTGTGCCTGTGTGGAATCCTGTCGCGACGTATGTTCATACATTAAATACCCACATTCTCCTGAAACAAAATGTTAAACACGAAAAGAATTAAACTACATTAATTTCCAGGGTTGTGATACAAGTCAATGATAGACAACCTGGAGTAAAATTTCACTCCACCTTTGATGTTTTAACCTCACCTCTTTCGCTTTTCCCGCTGACCTGTATCAGGGTAAACTAAGAAGCCTAGATGCGCCTTTGACACCAGGGATGTTTTCAAACCACACAAGCTCCTTCCTGCAATCCTGCAGATGCTCTGACCAGAGGAAGCCCTCCAGCCGGGCTCCTTCCCATGTTCTCTAGAAGCCACAGGATGCGAATAACACACCTCTCTTATGTTCTTGGGGTCTGTGTGGTGTTTCCTGTCTCAGCATCTAAAACCAAATTACGTGGGTGGGGGTTAGTGGTCCAGTTTCTTTCTGCAGCAAGGCCACAACTATTTAGAGAAAAAAATAGAAATTATGAACAAACAAGTTACAGAAAAGAAAATGGAGAAATTATTCATAAACAGATGTGTAATGTCACTAGTAATCAGAAAATTCCAATTAAAATAACAAATACTAATTTTGTTGTTTTATTGTAAAAAATAAACTGATTAAAAATAAAGAGACAAGAATGAAAAGGCACAGTCATTCTTATACCCTGTTGGAAGAAGAGTGAATTTAATTGTTAGCATCTATTTAAAAGTGCATGTTCTTTGATTCAGGAATTCAACTTCCCATTTTCCTTAGAAAAATGGTTGCACATTTGCAAAGTGAATGTACAAATGTCTGATGCAGTCTACGTGTAATATTAAAAGACTGGAGAAATTTACTAGTAGGGAAAATTATTTATTAGCAGAATTGTAACAAATTATGGTTTATTGACACTGAGGAATCACATAGTGAATTAAGAGAATTAGTCGCAAGCACAGACAGGAGTTAGTAATCTAAGACACAGTAGGTACATGCAACATAGTAGACTGCAAATAGAAAAAGGCACAGCAATCTAATAACTGATAACTTTAGATAGAAGAAATGACCAAGAGAAATACTTGCTTTATCTCATCTAAATTTATTACATGACTATTGCAAATATGCATTCATGGATTATTTGTGTATTGAAAACATTTTTTTAAATTTAAGTAATGGTTATATTCCCGAACCAGTTCACAAAACCATCCTTTGAGCTGTCCATTTGCAATGACAGAAGACATTGTCACTGAAGTGCAAGTAATACAACAAAGTTGAAAATATTTTAATTTTATTTTTAAATAATTTCAAAACTAAGTAAGTTTCAAGAATAGTGGAAAGAATCCCAGTCAAATCAAAGTTTCTTAAATTGCTCCAAAAGTCCAATCCAGGAGCACGTGTTGCAGACAGTTTTCATTTTCTTGTCTCCTTAAACCTGGATGAAACATTCATCTTTCCTTGACTTTCAGGACATTGAAAATTTTTAATACAAATTTTATAGAATGTCATTCAATTTAGTTTTTTTCCAATATATCCTCTATATTAGACCCAGGTTCTGTATTTTCTGGCAGAAATATCATGGAGGTGACACTATATTCTTTTTATGGGGAGTAAACAATGGTAATTTGCTTAATATTGTTGGAAAAACTTTGATTACTTGATTAAGATAGTATCTGCCAAGTTTCTCTAGTGTAAAAGTACATTTTATGATTAACAAACTTTGGGGGGAAAGATACTTTGAGACTATGCAAATCATAGTCTCACTTTACTACATTAGCTTTAGCATCTAGTAAATCAAAATATTATTAGTTACAAGTGGCAATTTTAAAATTGTATTTTTATTTATTGCTCAATATTCTGTTGTAAAGAATACCTTTTTTTTCTCCTTATTTGTATCAGCATCCACTTGTGAGTACTATCATTACTGTCAATACTCAAATTACTCCTGATTTGGCCTAGGTAGGTAGGTACTTTTAAATTGGCTTGTGTATCTTTTGACATGTCTCCATCTTTCTTTGAATACTTTCTTTTCTGGCACAAGGCTATATTTCAGTGTTGAAATCAGCCATTTCTTTAAGAAGAAGGGAAAGATATTTTGAAATAGAAATTCATGTACTAATTGTACTTGTTACTTCTGAGGCTCAGGGATTCCTCCTGTCTTCTTGGTGTTCAGAATGAGGAAATACACACGTGTGTATAACACACACATTTATGCTACATATGCATATATAAACCATGTAGATCTATCTTCTATAATTCTGGCAGTCCAAATTTAGATCCAATGTTACAGGATTTATTTTTGCTTTCTGCCTTTAAAAGTTTTATTATTTTAAGCTGGGCATGGTGGCGTTTGCCTATAGTCACAGCACTCAGGAGGCTGAGGCAGGAGGATTGCTGAGTTTGAGGCCAGCCTGGGCTGCATAGTGAGTCCAGGCCAGCCTGAACTACATAACAAGACACTGTCTCAAAAAAAGTTTTATTATTTTAATAACTGTATACATATGCAGGATATAATGTGATGTTTCCATATACCTATACATTATGGAATGAGTGAAACAGGCTTATTAGCATAGCTATCACAACAACTATCTTATCACTTTTTCATTGAAAGACATTTTAAAATCCTTTCTTTTAGCTCTTTTGAAATATACACATCGTTAACTTTAGTCACCTGTACCACAGGACAGTAGAACTTTTGAGTTTTAGCTTTCCCTTTTATTGTACTTTCTTCTCCAACAGTGAGAAACTTCGCTTCCATACTGTCCATACTTTTGCTCCAGTGGTCAAACCCTGTATGTAGCCACTCTCCTGACACCACTGGGCTCTGATGCAGGCCTCACACTCCACCATTACTGATGGCCTGCATGCTGGCCTTGTCACCTCATCCCAACCCTGTCCTCCTGCATGCTGTCCCTTACCCTGCCATGATGCCGATCAGTCATTGTATGGAGTTTCCATAACCAACCTCATCAGGTGTGGTTGACTTCTTTTCAAACCACAAAAGGATTTTATAAAAATAAAACTTGTAGAGGGTTAATCTGAAAATGTAGCTAAAAAAACATGATCCATACACTCACAGTAAGCTCTGTCATCAACTGCAGGCCTCAGGTTCTCAGGATAGACACCTAGATAAAATCCATCTTCATGTGTCACAGCATGAAACACCAAATGAATACAGCTGAGGGTTCTTCCATGAGCTATGCTTTCTCAACTCCTCAGTCTTAGAATCAGCCTTAATGATTATAAACAACCCTTCAGGCCACCACAGCAAACTTTCTTAGGTATGATAATGTTTCTTCTAGATATGTAAAACCCACTCTAAACAATGAGTTCTGGGTTGTAAAAGACCTGTCTGTAAGTTTTTACCCACAAGTTGAACAAAAACACACGCAAATACTTCTGTGGTTGATTTTTAAACTGAATGAATGGATGGAAAGAAGGAAGGTAAAAAGGAGAAGGAAGAGAATGGGGAGGCATAGAGTAAGAAAAGGTAGGAAGGGAAGGAGGGAGAGAAGTTGGAGGAGAAAGGAAGTAAGAGAGAGGGAAGGAGAAAGTCAAGTCAGTATTTTAAATATTGAAGGCAGGTTTGTGAAGCTTGAGTGATCATAACTGAAGGATAAGATGAATTTATCCTTTTAATTCTGAAAGGAATAATGGTACCTGCATTTTTATATTGATGCTAATTTAAAAAATTGTAGCCTAGTATTGATTCTTTTTTCAATTTTTTGTATGGAACAAAAACTAGGAGAAAATTATGATTGTGGGCAAAATTTCCTGAGACAGTCAGCATTTGGAAGAATAAGTTAAGTTGGTAAAGGCTACAATGTAAGTAGAAGGTGCTTAAAAAAGAATAACTATGCTGATGAAAGCTGCAGAAGGATACACTGGACTGTCGGGTCTCTTCATGACAAATAGGTAGTAGCATAAGACAACATGAATTTAACTTTTTGCATGGAAAAGAAGTGAGGCAGCAAAGATCAGCTCTGTATGTTGTGTTTAAATTCTTATTTAAGTTGGAATTCGAATAATTCTCACCTTCTTATGCTGGACTGTTACCAAGGTGGAATTCAGTCAATACCCTCCAAAATTCTCTTTAAAGTGTTTTAATAAAAAGTTACACATCTCTCCAATTTAACAGAAAAACTGAATGGCTATTTCTAGCTCTTTGGATTAATAAACTCTAGTAAAATCATTAAATTTTAGGAACTTCAATGTAGTTTTTTTTGTTGTTGCTATTGTTGGTTTCTTGATTTTAGCATGACTATGTTATACCACCTTATCCCTGCCTTTAAAAACATTTACACATTGCAAAACTCTACAAAGAAAGGTTTCACCTCTACCTATCCTTAATCAAGGCAAAATCTTTAGTAATGTGTGACATCATGACATAAGAGAGCATCTATGTACAAACATATACAATTTTATTGATATCTCTACAGACTACAAGAATTTTAAGTATAGTCACAATTGCTGAGTGCAACAGAAAAATAGTAATTTGTCATTTTCTGAAAAGATGCAAAAATTCTGAAGATGAAAGAAAGATACATCAGTGGCGTCATATGTTTCTTATTTCCTAGAATAAAACACATAATTAAGTACTAAAAATTATAGGTTACTAGAGATTTTGATCCTGTGTACAATTGTACGAAACCACCACCTTATTTTCTGGCTTTGCATTTGAAAAGGGTGGGCCAAAACCAGAGGGAAAGCAGTAGGACAAGAGATTACGCTGAATTTTTTGTCACTGTGCGTTGCCAACTGAAAGTGATACGCATTCTTTCAGGGAACTGGAGGCCAGACAGTAAATTCTAGGCATTTTTCTCTTTAGATACCTATCTAATAATGAAGAAATCAATTTAAGTGGATCTGAGAGCTTGTGATTAAAACAACAATCAAAAAGGAAGAGTTTTCTCTTTTTGTTAATACCTAGTGCAATAAAATAATATCTATAGAACAGATTCCTGGCACCTATGTTCCCTCTAAAATAAGAATGATTACTAAATTTGGACCTAATTTAGTAAATGATTATTTTGAAAGTCCCCACTGCCCAAATTTTGAGAATTAGTTTTCCAATTAGCTTTCTATGCTGTTTATTTTACTGTGAGATGTATTTCTGGTATCTTGTGATATCACATGCAAAAGATAATAAAAAATTTGTAAGTTGGAGTTCAAATAATTCATGGCCAACTCACATACGAGAACATCAGAGTTTCTAGGGCTTACAGCTGAGAAATTCACTCATGTTTTTGTTCTGTGGGAGGCACAGAATAAACACAAATGCAGGCAACACTGTATCACTACATCTTGCCTTCCCTGAGCCCAGCAAACCAGCCAAGGTACACAAATAGGTCTGCCTTAGTTGGCAGGCACTTTGGCTAGACACTGGAACCACTTTGGAGGCTTTCAAAAAGACTAGAGTCTGGTTCCCACGCCAAGGAATTGTGATATAATTATGAATTTTAAAATCTCCAGTGACTGTTATGTACAGCCATGGTTAAGAATCACTCCTCTAGGTAGATACATAATTACATGTATCTATCTGTGCTTCCAAATCAAAGCCTCTTGCACACTGGCACTTCCTCCCCTTTCCCAAGTCAGGCCTCGTCTGTTCTGCATTTCTTCTGTTTAGGAAGAAATGTTCTACACCTCTACATACCAAACATGTCATGCTGACAGCCGTGTTCCCTGGAATGGTGCATATTAGAGTTAATGCTCAAGCTAAGTTCATAACAAATATTTCTAGCACTTGGAGCACATAGCACCCAGCCACAAATGAGGTTGGGTGGTGAAGAAACTGTAAAGGTTACCCCATTTCCCCTAGTTCAGAGAGCAAGACTTGAGGTGTTGTGCTAACTTCCTTTGGCATGGTCCTGTCTGAACAATGTGGTCAGGGTAGTGTTCTGTTTTCCACATGTGGGCCGGCTGTGATCATACAGATATATTCCCAGGTTGTTCCAACAATCTTAAATCGAGGAGAGCATTTTTTGTTTACTTTTCCTGACCTGCTTAATTTCCTCATCTGTCCAAATATTTTATAGCCATGTACCTCAAGAACCTAACGTAATCTTTTCCAGCTAATCTTAGACCTAATCTTATTCTTTTTTTCTCTCAAAGTCATGTAGATAATGGGTAGACACTATCTTTAAAACTGCATATGGAGACATATAAACTGGGAACTTTTCCCTTAAAATCTCCTTAAAAATTTGAGAGATAAAGATGTAGATTTTGATTTACAGTGAATAAATTCCAAAAGATTTGAAAAATTGTCTGTATGACTGAAATGCTGGACTACATCTCACTCATTTCTGTCACTGTCTTACTAAAACCATGTCAGACAATGACCCTGGTTGTGACGAGACACTGGCTCTGAGCCTTAATGAAGTATAGAACTCCCATCCTAGTACTAACCAGGCCCAACCCTGCTTATCTTCAGAGATCAGATGAGATCAGGCACCTTCAGGGTGGTATGGCCATAGACTTAATGAAGTATAAGAAGCAAAGTCAGTAGTGTTGCTTTTGTAGGGGATTAACACAAAAGGTAACTCAATCATTCTCAAAATCCCAAGATAAATGGAGGATTTCATGTTGCTTACACTATTATTAGAACAAATAATAATATTGCTCACATTATTTTTAGAACAAGTAAACAAATTGTCTAGATTATCATTTATGAATAGACCATTTTCTGCTGGAACAGTAAAAAGGGCTTATCTACGAAAGGTGTAACAAGGAAGTAAAGTCAATTTGTCAAGACTGTAGTTTGCAAGCCTTCTCTTCTAAAGCCACCTTAGCAGATATAATGTAATTTCTATGACAACCAAGGCTCAGGGTCATCATTTGCATCAGTGTCACATTTACTAGGAGATTTTTTTTGTATATTCCAGGATAGAGAAAATATGAGACAACGCAAAGGATTACATAGATCAATAGTATTTTTTTCAAGATGATGCAATAAAAATGGTGATGGTGGTTATTGTGTGTAAGTGTATGCTAATGTTAGTGCAATAGAATGGAAATGTTCAAAGAGAAAAAGCACATTAGATTCTTCTTATTGCTTTTTGAATTACAAAAATAATTTTGATACAGAAAAACCTCATTAATTTGGATTCTACTTATCAGAAGTTTGTGGGAGGAAATTACCCTTACATTAAGAAAGGGCTTATAAAAACAATTTTGTGAGCACATTTAAATCACTTAGTGGAATCTGATCTTCAAACATTTAAGAAGCACTTATCTGCTTCCAAATGATGTTTTGGCAATAAGCTTTTGGTGTATTCATTGAAGCCAGCAATTTAAACACTTCCCTTGCAAAAGGACATCATATTCTTTTTGATATTTTCTGTGTACTTTAAATTGTTCAATAATATTTTTTCCCTCAATGGCTCATAAATATTTTCTCCAAAACTGTATTTTATTGCATATGAACCACACATGTAATTTGGAGTCTAAAACTTTATCTTGCTGACAATATGCACTTATGTACAGCTTTACTCAGGACATGTATTACCTATTTCAAGTCTGTTTCTTTGAAAGATGAATAGTGACTCTCAACTGGGAACAATTTGGAATGGTGGAAGACATTTTGATTGTCATTGGGTTTCTACTAGCAACTAGTGGGTAGAGGCCAAGCATGTTAGACTAACACCCTGCAATACACAGGACAATCTCGTACGACAGAAAGTTTTGTGCTAATAGTGTTGCTATCAAGAAACCCTGATATAAAACAAGTTAAACCCATATTTTTGGCACTGATGGGGAGAGAACTCAGAGCCTTATACATGGTTTGAAAATGCTCTATCACTGAGCTATTTTCTTAGCCCAGAACAAGTTAAATCTTACTGGGCTCCAGGGTATTTATTGAATTTACTACTACTTTGGGTTTATAAAATAAACCAACTTTTCACTCTTCTAGGTCATTTTTAAAATTTAGAAATGATACAGTGTTCATTCAGAAAAATCAGAAAACTGGGTCCTTGAGACTGATGGTAGAAAAAGTACATTACAATTTGGTTATCAATCTCTTCCAGATCTGGCTTCAGCCTTCTGTAAATTTTATATATCATGTCTGTATTTCTAGTCAGATTTTGTCACCTATTATGAGAGTCTGAGAGATTCATAGAGTTTTTTTTTAAAGAAGCCAGACAAATTTAAGGACTCTGCAAAATGTTATTCCTAGTATACATTCTTGACTCTTTCAATCATATTTTCTGTTTTCAGAATTACTGAAAACATTTTAAAGGAATAAAACAAAAAATCTAAAAAAATTTTGGCTATGAAAATAATTTAGACTCTAGGAAAACAGTGAATTCTTAAGAAACTCACATGTAAATCCAGTAAGACCTTAATTAATCAAAATTCAATAAGTCAAACCCATACCATTAAGATTCTTTTTGAAGGAGCAGAATATTATAAGATGGGTCCTAGAATACATATATGTTTCCTCTGAGTTTTGACTTCCAGAATCACGTTAAATAGTGCTGGTTGTCTACATTTGTCAGTCTCTAGAGCACTCTTCTTTTTGATGGATAACCTTTATCTTGCTGGGGATACTTTGATTTTGAGAATTTTAAATAGGGAACATGTATTTGGTAGTTATTGCTATAATTTTGTAGCTTATATTAGTTGACTAGATTAATGAAAAAATCATTGATTTTTATATTATTAAATGTATGTATTTCTGTTGTTCATAATGAGGAGTGAGCCCAAGATAGCAAAACACCACATTTTATAAATCTTTCCATTTATAAGTACTGAACCAAAAAGTAATTTTTAATAAAAGCCGTAATCATAAATGTAATAAATCAGAATCCATTTCCCAATACATTAACTGAGGTTTTACTGACTTATGTTAAAGAGAATGACCAGTTTGTAAATGTCAGGCTGTGAAAGCACCTTGGGGCTATAGACCCTACTGGGTTTGAACAGTAATATACTGTGTAGTTGACAGGCATGAATATAGATGGAAATTTAAAAATATAACATATTATAAACTGAAATTGGGAAGCATGAAACCAGTTCTGAAAGCTATCTGCCTTGTTCTAACAGTCTAGTTCCTCAAACCTATAGCCAACTCCCTTGCAGAGTATAAACCAGGCTGTAAAAATGCTTTAAGGTGACCCAACCCTGCATGGTTTAATGACTAAAAATAGCAACCCATTCTGAAGATGATAGCAATGGCAATAATTGTGTTGGGAATAATTTACTGTACTGGCAATACTTGAATGAGAACTAGGAATGGTGTAAAACACAATGCAGAGAGAAGAACATTAACCAGACTCTTGTAAGAATTCACTAATGTTCTAAATATAATGAAGGTTACAGATGAGAAGAAAATTCTGGGGTTTTGTTTTGTTTGCTTTGTTTTTCAGAGGCGTATGGCAAATATATTTGAAATGCACTGATATCCTCTAATGCAGATTTTTTTAAGTTGTTGGGTATGGCCCAATTTATAAAAATAATTTACCATAAATCTTTTTCTTCTGTCATAACATGCTTTTTTTTCCTTTCCTCTTAAGATGTTAATTTATCATGCAAATTTTTTTCATTAAGTGCATTAATGCTTTTGTTTGTACAGGAATTTCAAATCGAAAGAAGATTCCCCGTAGTTTCTAAGTGTAAATCTTTAGCAAATCACATGCCAAGATGATAGCTCCATTCCACATGGGAAAAGGCATACCCAGCCATTATCTTGGGATTTTAACCAGGGTTCCAGCCTTTGCGTTGTACAGTGGCTTTGATAAGTCTCCTTTACAATAACTTCAGATGGACTGTAGTGGAACATTTTGTAGAAGAAACTGGCTTTTAGCAGTTGAATAGAGCTGCTGGGAATAAATTTGGTTTCCCTGAATAATGGTTTCTCAAAGTAGTCACAGCTTCCTTAGAAGTTTAGAATTGGTACCATTTCTTATCCTTATATTTCAGCATTAACTGTAAAGAGAAAAACAGTCACCATAAAATGCTAAAAACATCTCTAATAGTGCTATTCAAACCAAGCCCATATTGAGTGAATCATAAATATTTAATTAAACCTCAAAATTTATAATAAAACAGGATGCCTTATTTTGTAGAATAAAGTGCATATGAGAAAGATTTGAGGGGCTGGGGATTTAGCTCAGTGGCTTAAGCGCCTGCCTGGCAAGCATAAGGTCGTGAGTTCGATCCCCGGTACCAAAAAAAAAAAAAAAAAGAAAGATTTGAAAACCAAGCACCCAAACTATAAAGACTTTTTATAGAGATTTTTTAATGATTAAGACAAATTGGAGGATGTGGATCCCAACCTCTACTGCCCTTCTTGGGGAGAGGGGTATACATATTCTGCCTACACACACTGTGTGCAGCTGATATTGCAAACAATAGATCCAATAGATAATTTTAACTATTTCCTAAGGTAAAAAGTATTCATACATTATGGTTAAAAATCATCTCCCCAATCTGAGGAGATTTATAATACTTATAAGACATTCAGTTTACCCTGACTGTCAAGCATTATATTTAGGAATGGTTAAGCTTTCTCGTGCAGGACCTAAATATTTAAAGTTATGGCTGTCTAAATATGCCCACATTTGCTTAGGCAATTTACCTCATGAGCGTGTTTGGAAAATGCTTCTGCGCTGGTCATCATGCCTGCAGTCTTCTCTTCCAGTTCTCCCAATCTCTGTCCTCTCTCATCAAGCGCAATCCGGGCTCTGGTCAGCTCCCCCATCACCCCTCCAGCAGCACCTTTCATTCCTTCTATACTGCCTGGTCCAGGGATGTGTTGTGCAAGGCTGCGGGATGCTTTTCCTGCAGTGGCTTCCCCAACTGGGAGTTCAAGCCACAGCAATACAAAACATTTTATCAAAATAATTTAAATAGTCAAGACTATCACCAAAACACTTATATTAAATTCTATTGTCATAGCTCTCATTAGAAGAGTGACATATTTGCTCTTGTCCTATGTATGTGTTTGAAGATGTTAGCACTTAGCCAAAAAAAGTCCTAAGAAAGAGACTCAGAAAAATACTATTACCACATGCATTTGTGTGTTTGGGGTGGGGTGGTTTCCATACAATACAGCGTAACTGCGTTTATTGACACGGCTGAACTGTTACTCTCTCAAGACACAAGCCCTCATGTTTTACCCATTTTAGGATCTGATATTTTGCTTAACTTTCTTTCCCAGATCTTTATTCCAAACTTTCATGTTCATCTTGATTTACAGCCTTTGTAAGCCTTAGATTTTCTCCCTGTAAATGCTAGAATGTGGGGAACAGGAATATAGTATATAAATAATGGACATTAATATACATACATTGAGATTGTGTGGCTTCATAAAAGACTAACACTTCCCTAGTGACCTACTAAGCTAGTTTGAATCACTTCAATAAAGTAAAAAAAAAATTATTGAAACAGGTATCTTGCCAGAAAT
This sequence comes from Dolichotis patagonum, assembly GCA_004027295.1. NCBI lineage: Eukaryota > Metazoa > Chordata > Mammalia > Rodentia > Caviidae > Dolichotis > Dolichotis patagonum. The sequence continues at coordinate 32,750 of PVJX010010151.1, forward strand.
TTTCCAGAAACATTTCCAACAAAGTAACATTTGAGACGCAATTTAGATTTTTTGTTTTTTGAGACAGTGCCTCACTGTGTTGTGCAGGCTGGTCTTGAACTCACTATGTAGTTCAGGCTGGCCTTGAAGTTACAGTTTGGGATTAGAGGTGTGTGCCACCATACCTGGCTTAGCTTTTTAAAAATAAGAGCCTTACTGGAGTTTATCCTTAAACGAGTGCTCAACTCACTGGTTGTTGTGCAACTATCACCACTTTCTGATTTTAGATCATTTTCATTAAACTAAAAAACCCCGTGTTGTGTAGCAGTCACTCTCTCTTCTTTCCTTATCCCAGTCCCAGTAACCAATGAGTTGCTTTTAGTCTCCATAGATTTGCTTTTCCTGGACATTCACATAATTAGAATCACATATGTGATCTTCTGTGTCTGATCTGATGATTTTGTGGGATATTTCTGATGTTCTTCCATGTTGTCACATGTATCAGTACTTCTTTTCTTTTTATGGCCTAATAATATTTCATTATATAATGGCAGCTAGATCTTTTTGCATAGTTAAAAGTTCAAGAGGAAGAGAGCTTTAACCTATAAGACCAAAGCATAGTGGTATATTCTGGAAAATACATTGTTATTTTCTCTCTGAAAATTTTTCCTAGTATTCTCCTGCTTTTTGATTATTGCTCATCAAGATCTCACTGGGGACCTTTTAAAGTAGTTCATTTTGAGTAATCTGTTCCCCAGCAGTGATTACAGACAGACATTAAAAAACCAATTTTCAGATTTTAATAATTGAGTGCCTTAACCTTTCCAGGCAAGTATGATCTAAAAATGAGACTTATTAGCTTGATCATTATTTGTTTGAATTATACATATCATTTTTGTTAAACTATTTCCTAATATAAAATTACCAATTTTATTCATGTTTGTTAAACACAAATAACATTCATGGTACAGAAAGCAATATGTTCAAACTTTAAAACAAGTGAAAAACACTGAGTTTAAAATTTGAGATCACATGTTACCTTGAACTACAGAGAGAGAAAGAGACAGAGAAAGAGAGAGAGACAGAGACAGAGACAGAGACAGAGAGACAGACAAGGAGAGAGAAAGAAAGGAAGACCGAGAGAAAGAGAGAGATTGATTTTTGTGATCACAAGTTTACTCACAGAGCTCTTCTCTATCAAATGTTTGTCCACTTCCACCAAATAGTCCCTTCAGAAATCCTCTATTTTGAGCCTCTGGTGTCTCTATGGGAGTGAACAAATCTCCTAGCATGTCCTGTACCAAATTGAAAGAAAAAAAAATTTACAACAACTAAGAATTAATATATTAAAAAGATAACACCATGGTATGTTAGAGTACATCATGAAAAGACAGGCTGCTTTCCATATCCTTTCCTGCTGATTTTTCCTACAGTTTTCTTTCTAATATTTCTTGCTCCATTGCTATTAATTGATGTAATTTCCCTTTTTCTGTTCCTTTTCTCTTCTCTAAAAAGCATGAGGAAGTAAATATATTCACTTGAGAATTAATTTCTGCCTATAATTAACGATTACCAATTTAGATGTCTGAATCTGTTTCAGTTAGCACAGCCTCTTTCCTGTCCTGGTTCTCTTTTCTGAGCCTGGTGTGGAATGCCACAGGGATGGCTATGTGCGAGAAAGCTGGGTCTATTCTTATACATACAAGATTGTGACAACATGGCTCAAGATCATTTAATTCAGTCAAAATAGGACCAGGGTGAAGTAAATGTTTTCTACTTGGAGAGTCTTAGAATAAGTTGGTGGGAATACCATATTTCCTCCAAAATAAACTCTATCTGAATATAAGCCTTTTTGTCTGTTACCATAGTGATGGACCCTATCATGCAGGCTATACCTCACATTTCTCTTGCTCCTTGGCTCCTCTGTAGCAGCAGGTAACACAAAAGGATTGGCCAACTGGGGCTGGCATTTTTGATGTCTAGTTTTCAAAACTGATTATTTTCTGTGGTCTTGTTTTGGGGGAAACATGATATTTACTTGGAATTCAGATGTGTCCGCCATGCTCCACAAATACCAAGTCAGAATCTATACAGATGTGCTTTGGCTATCTGTGTTTTTATCAGATCATGATCTACAGGTCTTCAGTACAGGGGAGAGAGATAAGACCAAAGGTTAGAAGAAACTGGTAGGGTCACAATGAAGAACATACATTTAAACACCAAGAAGAGGTGTATTTACCATTTAACCTAATACAGGTAACAGTGTAGCTTTTAGACATTTTCTATCACTTTTGTTAAAGTCCAACTTAACAAAAACATGCTTGACCTACCTGTAAATTATCACACATTTCTTGGCTGTATGTCAATCGCTGAATTTCAGTAGGAGACACCAAGTATAACGCCTGACCTTCATTGGTAAAACAAAATGTCCGTGCTATCCTCATGTCTGTCAGTGGCAAATAATTAACATCCAACATTGGGCGAAGACTAGGTAAGCTGAATGGAAAAAAAAAATTCATATTTTATACTGAGGTTGACAGAAGCATTTCTTTGTATAAAAATAGCTGGTTTTGTTTTTCAGTACAAAACAAAATATCCAGGATCTTTGCACTGAGCGATATCCCAGCCCTTTTTCAGTTTTTAATTTTGAGGCAGGGTCTGGCTAAGTTGTCAAATTGCCATCTGGGTTGGGACTTGTGGTCCTCTTGATTCAGCTTCTCAGAGTACTAGGAGTACAGATGTGTGGCACCACACTGCACAGACTGAAGAGGGCATAGAGCGGGTTCATTCATTCTGCCTGGAGATGGAATGGATATGTTCCTCATTTTTTTACTCCTTAATTACACAGGAAGATGAAAATTATCTGTAATTTAGGGCATTGCCACTAAAGACATACTGAAAAATACTGGCCAAAATGTAATGGAATGAGCTGGGGATATAGCTCAGTGGCACAGTGCCTGCCTAGCAAGTTCAAGCATTTGATTCCTGGTACAAATAAAAAATTAATGGAATGACAATAATAAATACTGGGTAAGAATTTACACATCTAAATGAATACCACACATCTGAAGTATTGTACCTATGGCTTCCTGCTTATCTTAATGGTTTAACTATAATTTTGCTAAAATATTGAATAGAATGTCCTTTGAGACAGTTATTAGAGCTAGTTTTACAAACCACTGAAGAAAATCAGTTTCATTGCTTTTTAGTAACACTATCACTACCAAAAGAGGTAAAACATGATTAAATATCAAGTTTTGAAACCATTCTACTAATTCTAAATGTGCTCAATGTGATTTTAGATTATTCCAAATCATAAAACCAAAGTCTCAAAAAATACTGATTTCTCTTATTAAAATAGTTTGCAGTTAATACTTTGAACCTGAATTGAGATGTGCTGAAAGTATAAATCATGCAGTCGGGTTCAATAAAAAACTATCTGAAATCTTTCAAAGAGATGTTAAAAATGTTTCTAACACTTCAGGTTACTGAACCTCTTAAGACATGAGTTGCCACAAACTCAGTTAAACAGACGTCTATGACAAATTTAGTCATGCTAATGGGTGGGGAAGAGGAAGGGAGATTTTTTCTGATGGGCTACCATATCTCTCTTCTGTCATATAAACAAGAATAGAAAAGATTTTTTAAAAGTGTTAACTGAGGTAGAAAAAAATGAAAGACAAAGTCAATTATTAGGAGCTGGGAAACAACTGGTTTTAAAACTAAAAAAGTGTTTTGTTTTTCCATGCAGGAACACTTTATAGAGAAATAGGATCAGGGAAGGTGGCTCCTATGTTGGAGAATTCACATACAGATACGCCTTTTGCACCCTTCTCTACTTTCTAACTTGCTTCTCAAGGTCTCGGGGTTCATTAGCACTTGAACAACTAATCACTAGCTGTATCCATCAGAAACTAGGACTGTAGGAGTTTGGGCTCAGCAAAGCAGTATGAAAAGATCTTGTGAATATATCCTTCATGGGAAAATGGAGGAATTCAGAAATGGGAGGACTTTTAGGATTCAGTTCATTAAGCTACACAACAGAGTATGTATCATTGTTTCTTATCATATTTTATATATTATAAAAACCATGTCAAAATCATTTTGTTTTCAAATATTTTTAAGGATCCTAAAGAACACATGAATTTCTGTTATAATGCCAAAGTAACTGTCATGCACAGCAGCTTTCACAAAGGACAAAGGAAGAATGAAAGAGTATTTTACCAATGACTCCAATTGTTTTAAAAACTCTCTTTTTTGAAAGAACAATTCTCAAGAAATCTCTTATGTCATAAATATAGATGGTGCATATACTCTTTTAAGAAGAAGTTAATTTGGGACATTATAAACAAAATCAGAGTAAATAATAATTATCAAGATAAAACTCCAATTTGACAAAATAGTTTAATGTAAGAAATATTTTGAGACTAAAGACTAGCTTACACACCTTTTTCTCCAAAACTGAGGCATGTCTAAAAAGGAGTTAATCATCATTTTAAAATAAGACTGAATGACATTTTTGTCTATAAAATATATAAAAATAGTTTAAGAGGAAATCAGATACAAAGACTCAGAACTGTATAAAAGAATAAACATACCATTAAATGTTTGATTTTTATTTTTTCAAGACTTGCTTGTCACTAATTCTCTTTGGCTTATAAATCCGCTTATTTATCCCCAGTTAAAAATAATAACAATAAAATCACGTTCAAAGCCTAGTTTTACTTTTGAATCACTTTCCTGTCTTTTATCTCTCTTTTTACCACAAGATTTCCTGAAAGAATAATGTATGCCAGGGGCGTGGGACCAGGTGATAAATCTTTTAGGCTTTGTGGGTCACATAGGATCATGTGCAAATACTCAACCCTGCAATGCCTATGTTACAAAAGACTTTATTCATAAACATTTGTATTTCATAAACTTTTTACATAATATGAATTATTCTTCTCTGATTTATTTCAAACATTAAAAAATGGAAAAACAATTCCTGACTTGAATGTTATATAAAATCAGACAATGACTGTGGGTAATTTGATTTATAGCTTATAGATCACTAACCTGGAACTTTACTCTTGCCCCCTTGAAATTTGTTTTGACTCCAACATGCTGCTAAGCAATAGTTTCCTCAAAGTTCATCAATATGCAAATAATTGTGAGATTCAGTGTTTCTTCTTGTACCCCAATTCTTTGACCCCTCTGCTAGATTTGACTACCTCTTAACCATTTCCTTTAGTACTCTTTTGTCTTTTTTATTTCACAAAGTTATACCATTCTGATCCCTTTCCTGTCTTTCAGGTAATTTCTCAGTCTCCTTCACTGGATCCTCTTCTTTTCTCCCATTGCATAAATGTGGAGATAGCCCCACATTTCTGTCTTCAGCTCAATCTACTTCTGATTTTTTTTTCTATCCTTAATTAAAAGGCGTTTGGAGTTTCATGCTGTTTTTTTTTTTTTCTTTTGTTCCAGGGATCGAACTCGAACTCACAACTGCAGACTTGCAAGGCAGGCATTCATGCCACTGAGCTAAATCCCCAGCCCGTTTTTTTTTTTTTTTAAATCACAGTGGCTTTGCATAATTTCAAGTCAGGGATTGGGATGCTTCCTGCCTTGCCTTTGATGGCCAGAATTGTTTTTGCTATTCTACATCTCTTCTAGTTCCAAATGAATTTTAGGAATGTTTTCTCTAGTTCTGTGAGATATGTATTTGGATCAAGATTGCATTCAATTTGTATAATAACTTTGGGACTATGGCCCTTTTCACTATATTGGTTCTTCCAAGAGCAAGGAATCTTTTTCCATTTTCTGATATCCTCTTTGATCTCCTTTTTCAGAGTACTGTAGTTTTCAACGTAAAGATCTTTTTCTTCCTTTGTTAGGTTGATTCTTAAGTATTTGATTTTTTTGGATGCTATTGTGAAAGGTATGGTTTCCCTAATTTTTCTGTCAGTGAGTTTGTTATTTGTGTACAGGAATTCTGATTTTTGAGGGTTGACTTTGTATCTAGCTACATGACTGAAATGGTAATAAACAAACCCAAGGATTAGTGAAACAGATTAGAAGATGCAGAAAAACCTCCAAACACACTCAAATACCTCATCTTCAATAAAGAGGCCAAACACCTTCACTGGAAAAAACATGGCTGCTTTAATAAATGATGGTGGAAAAACTGGTTTTCCACATGCCAAAGATTAAATCTAGATCCGTATCTCTCACCATGCACTAAATTGAAATCAAAATGGATCAAAGATCCAAATATTAATACAGAAACATTACATCTGCTGGGAGAATAGAATTTTAAAGACATTGGTGCAGACAAAGATTGCACAAACAAAATCATGACTGCATAGGCAATATTAGAAAGAATCAACAACTTGGATCTCATCTTATTAAAAAGCTTTTGCACAGCAAAACTCATCAACAGAATGAAGAGACAACACACTGAGTGGGAAAAAATTCTTGCCAGCTGCTCTTCCGACAAATGACTAACCTCTAGAATGTATGAAAACTACAACAAAAGTCCCCCAGATTTAAACATCCAATCCGAATATGGGTATCTGAAATGAATATACACTTCTCAGATGAAGTGCATATAAATATGTGAAAAAATATTCTACATCAGTGTTCATTGAAGATATGGAAATTAAAACAATGGTGAGATTCCATCTCATTCCAGAAAGAATGGCTACCACCAATAAATTAATCAATAACAAGTACTGGCAGGGCTATGGTGAAAAAGGAACCCTTCTCCACTGTTGGTGGCAGTGTAGACTGGTGCAATCACTGTAGAAGTCACTGTGGAGATTCCTCAAAAAAAAAAAAACCAAAAGTAGAAGTTTCCTTTGATCCAGTTATTCCACTTCTTAGTATCTTTCCAAAATAATTAAAAGCATTATGCTACAGCAATATATGTATACCCGTGTTTATAGTGGCACAGTTTATAGTCGATAAATCTTGGAAACAGCTCAAACGCCCATCAATAAGTGAATGGGTAAAGATGTATTTTGTTTTGTTTTTACACAATGGTGTAGTAATCAGTCATAAAGAAGTATATATTTGAGACATTTCTAAGTAAATGGATGCACCTTGAAGTGATACTCTTAAGTGAAATAAATCAGTGAAATAAATTTAGGTGTGAATATCACATCTTTCTGGTGTAAGAAACAGAAAGTGCAAATAGGGACTAAAATGTATGATAGATATTGTGAAATAGAAAGAAAATGTTCAAATGGGGAGATGAACTAGGAAAGAAGGAGGGGGAAAATGAAGGGAAAAGAACAAATGAAAAAAGAAGGAAAAAATAGAAATAAGTTTTGTAAATAAGGAGGAAAAGAAGAGGGGTTGCAGGGAGGGAAAAAAGAAGAATTAAAATATATTATGTACAGGTACAAATTCCCCAAGATGAGTGTGATCTTTATGTATATATGAGTTATTCTAATAAACTTTATTAAACACACACATACACACACAGGCATTGGGTAATTAAGGACCTTGCTCATGGCAGGCATATGCTCTACCACTAAGCCATACCTCCGGAACCAATATACTCTCATTTATTATTATTTCATTCACTGTCATAACTTTTACTAAGGCATTACACTGAAAAATCCAAAAGCTGCATCTTTTGTTCACATTTTGTAAGATGCCACACCGTAAATTGTTTGCTGAACTTTTCCTGATACTTATAAGTACCATATATTTAAAAATAAGTATTTTCAACTCATTCTCAAGCTTATCACCAGCTTTTCAAAATCCTCCTGGCTTTCCAATATGCTAATAGTATTATAGTTATCCAAATTGAAAAAAAAATGTAACATTAAAATTCTTTGGACTCCAAAATTTAGCAACCTCAATTACTCATCGTGATTAATGCGCTTTGTATGTGTTCCTTATAATTTCTCCCACCTGTCCCTTTCTATATAGTTATTAATTACTTCAGAGCCAAACTCGAGCTCTCCCACCTTATGTATATAGCTAGAGAAGGCTAATTACATGCTTTAAAACTCTCTTTTTAAAATATCATTTAGACTGAAATTCAAGGTCCTCAACAATTTACCTACATATATCTCTTCAGATAATTTTTCTCCCAAAAGCTCTTTTTAATGATACATGTTTGACTTTCCTATGATCTTGATCTCTGGGAACTTTGTCAGTAGAAAATCCAATTCCATATTTCCTTTGTTGGAATTTATATTTTCTTTATGTTATAATTACTTGTGTACCTGTCTCATATCTCTAGTTAGTAAGTTTAAGAGTTAGGATAACATCTTGCTAATTTTTATATCATTTATAGGCTTACTACAATGCTTAACTGTTTCAATGATTTTGGAATTAGGTGAGATATTAAACAGAATGACGGGTGTCCACATACTATACATATATTGAAAGTTTGCTGAATTCATGAGACATATAATATTTTTATAGCTCACTTGATACCTTATTTTTAAAGTGTGATGATGACTTTTTGTGTACTGTCCTGTCCTGGCCTCATTCTCCTAGGCTTGCAACTTCAGGCAAGTTATTTTACTTTAATTTATTAACATTTGTGAAGTAGAAAATGCCAATAATATATCATTTTCCTACATCTCAAAGAAGATATAAAGACCAAATGAAATTCTGTATATTAAATTCTTACATGAACTATGAAACAAATAAAAATGACAGATAACTTCATTTTATTGTAATTTATTCATCTTTTATGATTCCCAGATAATTTATAAAGAAGCCAATTACCTCATTATCATGATATGCCCATTAGCACAAAAGCAGGTCAAGCAGGCGCTGTTACACATGACTACCACATCAGCTTGCAGTATAAAAGATGTCTCAGTGATGTTATGAACATAAAGGCAAGTCTGAGAAGGCAGTGAAAAGACTTTGGCTTGTTTTTCTGAGCAGATTATTGTATAATGATGATCTCCTATGTCTTGGGATGAAGATGAGTAATTCATGACCAATTTCCTTTTCCAAGATTTTTCATTTTCATCGACACTGTTTGGATCCCTCCAAACTTCATATGGTGGTTGCATTAATCCACCAGTGCGGTCCATACAGGAAAATGTTAGCACAGCTCCTTTTAATGACAGGAATGTACCTATAAAAACAATTTTATATCACTGGCATATAAAATTATTTCTAAAACAGCTGTTATTCATCAATAGGCAATAAATGTTTTACCTTATTTATACATATATAACACCATACTATTGCACTAATGTACACACATTAGTAACTTTGCTATATAACTTGTAATCAGAACATCAGGTCTAAAAGGAGTGTAGAATATCAACTTGTTAAATTTTCTCATTATATTAACAGTACAACAGATCCCAAATAATGACAACATGGATCAGGTTGTACAGTGATTACTAACCCAGGAGTCTTTCATTGTTCTATATAGTCTTTAAAAAACTTTTAAAGGTCAAATTTAAGAAAATACATAACTTCCACTCATTAAAATAATTTCAACTGAAAAAATAATATGATCTGATATTATTTTTAAAAATTTAAGCCTCATTTTCTAGAAACTGCATATTTTCCTTTTTTTCTTTTTTGGTTCTCTGAGATAGAGTATCATTTGTAGTTTAGGTTGGCCTCAAACTTGCAGTGATCCTCCTGACTCAGCTCCCAAGTGCAGTGATTACAAGTGTGTACCACATGCCCGGCATAATTTCTCTTTACCTGAAATTGAACACTTAATAAATTCCACAAAACCTTAATATCTAGAGTTCATGATAGCAATTTTAATTGTATGAAAAACAAACATCTGTAAAAGTAAGTACCTTTAGCTTTTATTCTAGAGTATGTATTTTAATCAGAAAATGTGTTCACTCACTTGGATTCTCCAAGGTTGAATATCCATGCCAGATCACTAACCTGAGTGATTTTTACCAGTCTCCGAGCACAGTATACTACACAGCTGACGAGGTAACTGGGGGTATGTTGATCTCTGGACACTTCCAGACTCTCCCTAAACAGTGCCCTACCAGCCCTTATTTTACTTTGTCCTTTGACATTATGTAGAGAGAATGAGGATCTTAATCCAGGCAGGTATGTCTCAAGGTTATAAATGTAACAGAGATGTGAAAAGGAAAGAGTAACAGATAAAAACACATTCTGTTTAGAAAATAATTTGCCTATAAAGTATTTAAAATTTACCAAATGCAAAATAACTAAGTATTTGGAGAATTTAACATCTCAGTTATATCTTTAAAACACACTTTATGAAACCCAAGTGTGTCTTATAAGAGCAACTTAGAAAATAGATTTAGGTGTTTCAGTTTAAAGAAACAATGTCAAAATTTATCAAGAATGATTTAAGTAAGATTCATTTAGGACTAACTACACTACTCTGTAGAATCACAATTTCATAACTATCTGCTATAGAAAGACCTGCATAACATCATGTTACTCCATGATGACCACATGTTTGATGGCACAGTGATATTGTAAGCATCATAATGCATTATTTATTTGTTACTGTAAAACAGTATGCTCTGTTACACCAGCAGTAGTCTTATACATTTCACATATTTCTTTCTTTTGGGTATACTGAGGCACATTGTGTGATTGACCTATGTCATCTAGAATCATTTAAGTACAATCTATGATTTTTATACAATCATGAAATCATTGATCAATGCATTTTTCACAGTGCATCCTTGTCAATAAGTGATAAATGACTATATAAAAATCTTTGCATTCTTGATTTAGAGATGACCTAAAGTAGGCTGATAAGAATCTGGACATGGTAGCACATTCATGTATACAATCTCAGCACTTAGGGCACAGAGGTAAGAGGATTGCAAGTTCAAAGCCAGATTGCCAGGTTACATAAGCAAGTTGGAGGACAACCTAGACTACCTAGAGAAAACTTATTTTAAAAACCCAATCAACTAACTAAACAGAGTAAAAAATAAGAAACCTATGTTTTGGAAGCCATTTTATTTATTCTCAGTGCTTATATGGTATCAGCATGAAAATGACAGTTTCTCAATGAGCTGCCCTTGCCAAAACAGCTGCTTTGTTTTCTATAGCAGACTAATACAAAAGGGAAGGGTTATTTGCATTATCCTGTGGGAATTAGAGTTCAGGAAACCAGGACAAAAGTACTGTTTTTCTATGATTGCTGTTACTGTATCCTTTCCCTCTGATCCCATAGTCTCAAGTCTTCTATCAGCATCAGCAGGCAATCTAACTTTATTATCTTGCACACAGAATAAAATTTCAGACTCTTAATAGATCTTGATTTTCTAGAATGGCAAAGGGAAGACTCATAGGAGATGAGATTAAAGAAAGAGTCATCATTATGCAGTTTCCTGTAGGGCATGTTAAAGCTTTACTTAGACTTTTTACTTGGAATGAAATAAGAGGTTTGAGAATAGGAATTCATTTAATAGGATTACTCTTTCTAACTGGCACATCCTAAAGAATGAAGAGGTTAGCATAATTATCCAGGTGAGAAACAGAGGCTTGCTTGACATGGTGCTAACAATGAAGATGATGAGAAATGTCAGAATCTGAGTATAGTACATTGTGAAGGTCGAGCCACCCTTTTAGAGGGTGTGAAAGAGTGAGGTGAAGGATAATAGCAATGTTTTGTTATTAGGTCTTGAAGAATATTGCTTCCATTAATAGATTAATGTGGGAAAGACTATGGGAAAAAACAGGAATATCAGGGACTAAGTTTTTGACATGCTAATTTTGAGATGTTTATTAGATATCCATATGGATGTCAAAAGCTAAATATCTGTGTTAGAAATCTGGAGGTTCAGATTATAAATATAAATACATGTTCCATCATATTACAAATGCATTGAAAGCAATGAGACTTGTTTTCTAACTAAATAGAAAAGAGAAAAAGTTCAAGAAGTTAGTCTACCAGTTAAGGTGTTTGGTCCGTATGTCAAAGATAAAGTGGCTGAGTGTTTCTGCATCTTGTAATGTGTTCCATTGACCTTTAGGTCTGTTTTTGTCAGTATCATTCTGTTTTTTTTATAACAGTGGCTCTATAGTAAATTTCAAGTCAGGGATTGTTATGCCCCCTCCTTGCCTTTGTTGCCCAGAAATGTTTTTGCTATTCTAGGTCTCTTTTGGTTCCACATGACTTTTAGAAATGTTTTCTCTAATTTTATGAGACATGCTATTGATATTTTGATTAGGATTACATTAAATTGGGGAGTATGGCCATTTTCATTATTTTGGTTCAAACGACCAATAAATGTATGAAAAAATGTTTAACATCATTGATCATTTGAGAGATAAAAATTAAAACAATGCTGAGATTTCATCTCACTTCAGAAAGAATAGCTATTATTCAAAAATCAATGAA
>PVJX010010151.1:45156-58253 GCA_004027295.1 Dolichotis patagonum
CAAATTTTTTTCTTTTTTATCAAAAATGAGATATTATAATACCCATTGATCATTTTCTGTTATTCGGTTCAGAAAGCCCTGTAATTCTTTCACTATATGCATGGCTTTATTCTATTGTGTTATGTTTGATATTATTGTAATTGAAACTATGCTCAACTATAGCAGAGTAAGAGATATGGTGTTAGATACTGTTGATGTCTAGTTGACTTAATGTAAAGTACTGTGTTGCCTATGTTGTCCTCTTCTGATCTGCTCTGTACTGCCCCCTTTTGTTTTATTCTCTTTTAAATAAAAAAAAAAATCAATGAATAGTGGTGGGTTGTGGGGAAAAATAACCTATCTCCACTGCTAGTGGGAGTGTAAACTGGTGCAACCATTGTGAAAATTAGTGTAGAGATTTTGCTCAAAAAACTAAAACTATAGGTTCCATTTGATCCAGCTATTTCCCCTTCTTAGGATCTTCCTAAAATAATAAAAAAAACACCATACCACAGCAGTATGTACATACTCATGTTTATAATGGCACAGTTTGTAACATCTTGTAAACAGCTCAAATGTCCATTCCCATGTTGGATAAAAAAAGACATGACTTTTTAATACAATGGAGTAGTACTCAGCAACAAAAATGCATAAACTGGAGACATTTCTAGGTAAATGGGTACAACTTGAAACCATACTCTTAAGTGAAATAAATCAGAAATATGTGTAAATATTAGTCTCTCCAGTATAGAAACTAAATATGCAAATAAGGATCAAAATATATAGCAGACATTGCGAAATAGAAAGAAATGTTCAAATGGAAGGGGAACTAGGGAGAGAGGAGGGGAAGAGAAAGAAAGGGAAGTGAAAAGATGAGAAAAGAAAGAAAAATGGATACAAAGCTTTTGCAAATAAGGAGGGGAAAAGAGGTCGAAGGGACTGTGAAAAAAAGAATCAAGATATATCATGTATAGGAACAAATGCTCTATGATGAGTGTGATCCATATGTATATCTAAATTGTACCCATAAAGTTAATTAAAATACAACAAAGGAAAGTTAATCTTGAGGCATTCTGATGATTAAAGTCCAGTGGAATGAGGAACGTCTAGAATGACAGTAAGAAAATCAGATAAACATAACATTCTAGAATATAAATGAAGTTAAGTAAAGTTGCAGATACCTCACTAAGTTTCCTGAGAACTGACCACTGAATTTATCAGTGAGATCAGTAGTATAGTTTTAAGCTCATGTGGCATAAAATTTCTGACTTAACTTTTAAATGTATGAGCAATGAATGTCTGGAACATTTGGTGAGTTGAATAAATTTGAATTACTAATAATGTATTATGACCTCATTGATCTGGCTTTAAGTCAACCAGAATAAAAAGAATTTCCCTAAAATTAGACTATGGTAAAAAGTTTCTTTATTGTGAAATACATGTTTATAATAAATGATATTAAACAATTAAAACACAATGGATTTATCTGAATTTGCCATACCAGTGAAGAACTGAATATTCTGACTACCATGTATCATGTGAACTTTGCATTCTACTTAATAAAGGAACACAACTGTTTCTAATCTGCCTAACTATAATATTCTTCTAAAACAAAAGCTATTTACCATGTATGTTAATGAAATTCTTGTTTTAACTTAAAAACTACCAAAAACACTTCTTATATAGAAAAAAAGTAAAATTAATGGTAAGAACCTGTTATAAATATTAAAAGTAATAACAAGGAGTGATAGTTCATCTTAATTATCAACTTGACTTGATGAAGAGACTCCTGTGAGGTAACTGGATCATGGGGTGCTATACTCATGAGTAGTGCTATACTCATGTTCACAGTTGATTATGGCTTTAGGAGTTAGTATCCAGGTGGAGAAGGCCAGTCCCTGGTGTTGGCTTTTTAGAAGTTATATCTCTTGTTAGTAACCTTTCCTTGTAGATACACTTGTAGGTAAAGTGAGTATGTTTGTTTCACTATGCCTTTTTGCCATGATGTTTCTACTTTGGAGCTAGATACCCAGGGACTGAAACCTCTGACACTGTGGGCCAGACGACCTATTTCATAGTTTAAATTGTATATGTATGTCAGGCATTTCATGCCAGCAGTTGGAAAGCTAACCAACATACAAGGGGAATCACACTTACCCTTTTTATGAAAGTTAAAAAAAGCAGAGTAGGAAAAAATATAACATATACCTTAGCAAGAACACTTATAACAGATTAAATTCTCTAGGAACTAGATTAAAAATGAAATTATGTGATACATCTTAGAAACTAGATGAGAAGACTGTGAAAGACCCTAGAAGTCTATATTAGCTCAGACACTGTCTAATTTAATTGTTCTGAGCTCCTCATGGATGATGTAAACACTCATAGGTTCCAATCTGGCATAGACCTTTGGAGAAATACTTCATTAAAATAAATTTAACCTTTCCATTAAGGTTTCCCTCAGTGCTTATCAGAAACTTATTTGTTAAGGCATTGCTTAGGTTGGCAGTTGCATAGGAATGATTGTACTCTTTTACTCAGAAGGACAGGTAAGTCACAACATGACAAATATTGGAACAGTATATGATTTATAGAATTCTCAGCAGTCCTTATTACATATAACACTCACATTCTTTTTTCCACATTAATAGAACAAGTGGATCTAAGGTTATGGGGTGAAAGGAGAGGAAGGGAAGTAAAAAGGGTTCAGGTGTGATATATTATGTACAATTTTTCATGATAAATACATTTATTATTTTTCATAAACATATAATCACAAAAAGTAAAGAAGGAAGGCAACCTAAATTATTAATACCTTATGTCTAAGTATCAAAAAGGAACTAGGGAATGAATGAATAAAAACTCTTACCACTTGGCAATACTATGACTGGTTCTGTAAATCTTTGTTCATCTGATAATGGTAGATTTAGTGAAATGATCAACACCATTCCCAGACTAGTTCCAACAAACAGACAAGGGGAGATGGTAGAGTCATTTTTCCGTGCAAAGGATTCCATAAAGTATAATGCTGTAATTGCTTCTTTTGAATCTTTGTCAATACTGGAGATACTGGAGCTTCTAGAACGATTGTAGGAATTCTCTCGGTTTTCTATGGAAAATATAAAGATATAAGTTAAGTATTAGTGTATTTCCAAAATAAAGTCAGGTTAAAATATGAAGAATAAATTTGTGAACAGAAAGTAGCATTTCATTCTTCATTAATTGATCTAGAAAGAGGTTTCTTTAGTTTACCAGCATAGAAAATGGAGAAACAGAAGTCCAGATGAATAAATCTTAAATTTGGGCAGAAATAAAACTAGGCCTTGCGTCTCCTCAGTTTCACTTTATAATTTTTTCTTTCTCCACATTACCTCAGATACTACTTAAAATTCTTTAATCTGGAAAATATATTCAAGCTAGTTAAATTTATAAAACATTTTAAGTTGTGCTATTTTTCTATTAGTCAATTGTCAAAAATATAATTATTTCTTGACATTTCCCACTTAGTGACACTACTGTGGCTACTGATGTAAAAGAAGTAGTCTAGATGATAAATATTCTGAGATGAATACATTATATATTTGGGTACATTTACAACTATAAAAATCAAAGTTTATACCAAGACCAAAATGCAAATATTATCTCGCTGAAGGAGTATCAAGCTGCTCACCTTGAATTCAAATCCCGTTCCAATTTTGCTTTTGGCCAAATAAAATGCTATAGAGTATGCCACCCTATGGATAGTGTGATCCTTCTGAGAATGTTTTAGTCTACTCCAAGAAAACAGAATGGTTTCATAATCTCTTGATTATTACTAAATGCACAGGCACATTCAGAGCGGCATATTGCTCCAGGATACAAGTTCTTTATATTTTTTTTTAGTACTTTCATTCTCCCTCCCTTCTGGATAGGTAAGACTGTGTCTTACTATTTATACAGAAAGAGTCATAAAATGAGTCATCAGACTTTTTTTCAGAAAATAAAATGTAATTATAATTCCTGATTTTCTCCTTTTCATTCCTCAGCAAGTTCTGGAGTCATGCTGGTAGCCCTACAAAGCTCAGTTATTTATTGCATTTATTTTATTTTATTTTTTACTTTGAATAAAACCAAATGAGAGAAAACAAAATGGGGTCAGTCAAAACAAAGAATGGGCATAGTACATGACTTAAAACCAAAATACAAGGTGAGCAATAATAGCTACCATAATGTTTCTTGTTATCTTCAATAGAATTGCCCATATCATCAGGCATAATAAAATTGAACATAGCAGTACAGAACAAAATCAACAAAAACAAAACAATGGAGACATTATAGGACTTCAAAAGAAGATAATAGTCAAACCAGAATGGGTATTATAGTGAATCTTACTGTCTTCAGAGTAGTTGCCTATATCCTCAGACTTGATACTATCAAACAAAACAGATTCGAACAAAATCAGTCAAAACAAGACAGAGATCAAACAAAACAGATTCAAATAAAATCAGTCAAGACAAGACAGTGAAAGCAACACCAGGCTTCAAATTAAGCTAATAGGAAATAAAAAATGGTTACCATAATATATCCTGCTATCTTTGGAATAGCTGCCCATGGCATCAAATCTACTACAAGTAGACAAAATGGAACAGAATATAACCAAACTAAACAGAGCTATGAGAACATGGATTTCAAATCATGATACAAGATTAACAATGTCTACTGCCTTCCCTTTTTAGACAATTCCTCCCCTTTCACTTTCACAGGGCGCATTGTACATTTTGGATCCCACTAACTCCTTTAGTTTTTAGATTAGGGAGGCAACCCGCTATTTACCTAAGTGGTTCTGAACCTTTTTACCCCTGAGCTTGGTCTCAAGTTGTATCCATTTACTTACAAAAGCCTCAAGGTTTTCCTTCTTTATAGCTGAGTAGTTCTCCTTTGTATAAAAGTGTGACATCTTTCAACCAATCTGCAGCTGATGGGCGAGCTACCCCCACTTTTTTCTGGTTCCCTGTTACTTAGAGCATTATTTTCTCATCTTTGACTTTCAGTCCATAAACCCTCTTTCAGGTTAATTATATTTCTTGTATAGAGCATCTTGATGGACTCTATCTTCTGATCCACTCTACCTGTGTTTCTCTTTATTAGTGTATCGAGGCCATCTGTTAGTGATTATGGCCAACCTTCTCTGCCTCATCTCTGTCATGCTATTTTTCTGCTGTTGTCTATTTTTCCCCTTCATTCCACTGTATGCCCCATTCAGTGAGCCCCCTATGCTGCTGTTACTGAAACCATGGTCTTTTTTCTTTCTCTCTAGAATGTCCTTCAGTATTTTTTGTAAGGTTGGATTGGTAGTCACGAACTCCCCCAATTCTTCTTTGTCATGGAAGCATCTTGTTTCTCCATTAATTTTGAGAGGTAGTTTTGCAGGGTACAGCAAACTGGGTTGGAGATTATTGTATTTTCTTTCAGGGCTTGGAATACTTCACTCCAAGCTCTTCTTGATTTGATGGTTTGGGTCAAGAAGTCTGTCATGATTTTTGATGGGTTTTCCTTTATAGGTGATCTGTTTCTTTTCTCTGACAGCTTTTAATATTCTGTTCCTGTATTGAATTTCTAGGGTCTTGATTATTATATGCCTGGGTATAGATCTGTTTTGGTTATAGCAGGCTGTGGTTCTGTATGCTTCATATATCTGAATATCATTTCCTTTTCCTATGCTTGGGAAGTTTTCCTTAATTGTTTCTGTAAATAGCCTTGTATTTCATTTGTGTTTACCCCTGCTTCTTCACTCACAAGTTTTATTCTTAAGTTATAGATCATCTTGTCAGCTTTGTATTGTTACTTCCTGGTTCCTTGTTATTTTTAAGAGAGCTTTCCTTTTGCAATCACAAGTTTCAAACCTGTCTTCAAGGTTTGATAGTCTGTCTTTAGTTTCTTTCAAGCAGTTTTGCCAGCACTCAATGGAATTTTTAATTTCCTGGTAATCTCTTTGAATCTGTTTCATGTGTTTCAAATTTTTTTATATTCTTCATC
Organism: Dolichotis patagonum; assembly: GCA_004027295.1. NCBI lineage: Eukaryota > Metazoa > Chordata > Mammalia > Rodentia > Caviidae > Dolichotis > Dolichotis patagonum. The sequence goes on from PVJX010010151.1 coordinate 51,151, forward strand.
AAAGGTTTCCCTCCTTTTTCTGTGCCCCTCTATCCTTCCATCTGTGCCTTCTTCAGAGGTGCTTAGCATTTCTTTTATTATTTTTCTTATATCTTTCTTTCCTTGTATTAATATTTCTATTTTAAGTTCTTTTATAGTTTCATGAAGTTTTTTTTTTTTTTATGTCAGATGCTATTGCTTCAGAAACTGCAGGTGTGCAACTTCTGATCTCTTCTGTGTTTACCTCTCCTGGGCCAGTACTGCTTGGGTTGGAGGCCAGAGACTGCCTTTTGTTTCTTCCTCTTGTCATGTTCCTGGTTTCTTCCAGACAAGTGGGTAGTGGGGTCCCCGGCACATCCTGTATTGGTTATAACTACTCTGAAGCATGCTGCCTAAGGATTGCTGCTTTCCCCAATCTGCTGGTGACTACTGGAGTATAAGCAGGGGCGAGGCAGGCTGGCCCCTCCCTTCTGAGCTGGTTAACCACTGGAAGTCTTCACCACATTAGTGTGTGCCATGTAGTCGGGGTTGCTTCGGGATAGCTTTAGGGAAACCTCAGCCTTGGCCATTTGATTGTGCACAGGGGCGGGACTCAGTCCAAGCCATTTTCACCAATCTGCTCTGTGCTAGGAACGGCTGAATGAAGCTGGTTGCAGTTCTGATTCTGGGCTTACCCAACTCCAAAATGGCACCCAGCCAATTGCCCACTCCTGCGGGAGGACTGAGTCCTCCACACTCACGGCGCCAGTGCAGTTCTCCAGTCCACTGGTCCCCTCTGTGACCACATCTTCCCACTGAGGCCTTTGGGCTTGCCAACTCCCAACTTCACTGTGACCGTGCGTCTCCAGATTGCAGTGGTGCTTTGCACACAGTGGGATCGGCTCTGGTGAGAGCGTGTCTGGCTACTGCCTTCTGTTTTTCTTTTCTTTTTTTTTCACTTTAGTTTTTTCTGGGTCAAGAGAATCCATTTGTTTCCTTCTGGTCTTCTCCAGAATGTTATATTCCAGCATCTGGGCTATTTCTCTCAGAGAGGCTTTTCACTTTGCTGCTTATTGTTCTGCCCTCTTCCCAGAATCTCTATTTGTTTTATTTTTTGTGTAACAAAGGGTTGTTAAGGTTCTCTACTATAATTGTGTTATTGCTAATTTTTCATGTCTATTAATATTTGTTATATAATTTGGTGCTCCCATATTTGTTGCATATATGATTGTTATAGAGATAACAATCTGGAAGTTTTCCCATGACAAAAATGTAGTGGCCTTATTTATCCCTTCTGATCATTTTTGGTTTTATGTGGACATTGTCTGAAAACAGAATAGCTATTCCTGCTTCTTTCTGGTTTCCTGGCACATGTTTTCTATCCTTTGACTTTCAGTCTATGAATTTCATTTTGAGTTAGACATGTTTCTTGTATACAGCAGACTGTTGGATTTTTTTTTTTGGTTCATTCTTCCAGTCTGTTTCTTTTGATTAAATTGAGGCCATTTATATTGGTGGTTATAACTCATATGTACTGGCTTTGTCATGTTATCTTTATGTTATTAGTTTCCTACTTTTACCTCTATTTAATTGTTTGACTGCTCACTGGTTTATTTCTGTTGGTCTTGAAATTGTGGTCATTTTTATCTCTGTCTAGAATATCTTTCAGTTATCTTTGTAGTATTGGTTGATTGGTTATGAAGTTCTTCAGTTGTTATTTGCCATGGAAGTATCTTCTCTCTCCATTAATGTTGAAAGAAAGTTCTGCAGGGTACATTATCTGGGTTGGAAATTGTTTTCCTTCAGGACTTGAAATACTTCACTTAAGTTCTTCATTCTAGGGTTTCCTTTGTGAAGTCTTCTGTGACTCTGATAGGCTTTCTTTTATAGGTGATATTTCTTTTCTCTAAGGGCTTATATTACTACATGTATCATTTATTTTTTTTAAATCAAGAGACTTCTGATCTGATTTTGTTTACAGCCTCATGGAATTGTTTCTTTACTTCTGTTGCTATCATTTCAGAAATTTCAGCTGTGTAATTTCTAATTTCTTACATGTATAAGTTTCCAGGATTTGTGGATGGGCTGGAGGTTTGAGATTGCATTTTGTTCCTTTGTTTTGGCATTTTGCTGTATTCCTCTAATTCAGCCAGATACCAAGTCCTAGATGCTTCCTGCACTGGTGGCCTGTCCCACAGTGGGCCTCACTGAGGGTTGCAGATGGAAAGTCTCTGGGAGCTACCCCTTTGTCCCTGCAGGCCTCACTGCAGGGGTTCTGGGTGTGGGTGGGTCTCTAGGTACTGATATCCTGATATCACAGGCCTCACTGAGGGTCCCCAGATACCTTCAGGTCTCTGACCCAGAAGGCCTCATAGAAGGTCCCTGGATGATTGCAGAACTTTGGGCATAACTGCCCAGTCCTCATGGCCTCACTGAGGATTCCCAGGTGTGGATGGGTGTCTAGGTGCAGCTTCCTGGTCCTGCGGTCTCATCGAAGGTCCCCAGATGTTTGCAGGGCTGCAGGTGCTGCCTCCCAGTCCTTTGTTGCCTTTTCCTGAGAGTGGGTCTCACTATTCAGTTCAGGGTAGCCTTGAACTCTCAGTGATTCTCCTGCCAGAGCCTCCGAAGTGCTAAAATTATGGGTAGGTGTCATCATGACGGGCTGAGATTTTTCTGTTTTTGTTCTGGTTTGTCTTTTTGAGAGAGTTTTGCTATGACTCACACTCACAGTGATCCTCCTGCCTCAGCCTCCCCAGTGTTGGGATTATAGATGTGAGCTACCATGCCCAGCTGAGATGTTAATGTGTTGCATTTAATTGGATTTTACTTAAAAGATATGTTGCTACAAATGACTATCATGTTAGACGGCACCAAACTTTAGATCATAAACTTGCCAGGAGTGGTGGCACATGCCTATAATTTTAGCACTGAGAAGGCAGAGGAGGAGAATGGTCACAAACTCAAGGTCAGCCTGTGATTGTGAATTCATGGACACTCTGGACTGCATAGGAAGACCCAGTTAGTTACGGGATGGTTCCTCAGCTTCTCACTGGCAGCCTTTGCTTCTCCTGGTCTGCTTTTTCATTAGTACCTTAAAATGAGACTTCCACAGCTTTTCTTCCACCATGTGCTACCACTGTAAATTGAATTTAACTGCACTCATGAAACTTGTTACGTTTAACCTACCTTCTGCTGTAACTGGTAAAGAAATCTCCATGCAAGCAGCTGACTGTGCCTTTCGAAATGGTGGTCTTCCAGGAGCCCAGCGATTTACTTTTGAAACATCAGCACTAGAAAGACGTTTTCCAGAACTGCAACTTTGAGAAGTTGGACTTGTGCAGTGTCCATTTACATGGTCTGTACCAAGAGGAGGAGGGCAGTATAAATATTACAAATCTTCATTTAAGGAAATTCAAAAGTATAGATTAACATGTGAAGGAGAAGTACAAGTATTTCCTTTTTTCTAAATCATATGAATATGGTTAAATCCTTGCTATTTTAAGAAATAGTCACAGTTGCAGATTTAGCCAAAATTTTCAAATAATATTTATAAAGTTAAATTACTTTTCTTGACTAATATAGTTTGAAATTTACTTTATATCTGTACATATATTATATAATTTAATGGCAATATGAAATAAGTTTAGTATTGGACATTTTGTTGCATAACTTAAATATGCACTTTAACTTTTGGAAATACTTTTAGTGGCTGAAGTCTAAAATATAGAATAGGAACACCTTATTATGCATTTAAGAATAGTAATTAAGAGTATTTGCTCTGAGCCAAACTGGGTTAAAATTACAATTCTGCTACTTACTAGCTGTACAAATTATGTAAGTCTTCATGCTTTAGTTTCCCCTTCCATAAATTTGGCGTATTACCTACTTTATTGAGTTTTGTGATGTGTGTGTGTGTGTGGGGGGGTGTTTGCAATAATACATGTCATTTGCTAGAATACATGCTGGCATATGGTAGACAATGAATGTAATTTTACTGTCATTCTTATTCTAGAGCACAAAAGTACTACCCAAAAGAAAAGTATCGTTCATTTACAACTTGTGAGTGAACCTCTATTTGGATATAACATTAAAAACCTAGGTTCAATGGTATAATGCTTGCCTAGTATTATGGGCCCTGGATCTTATGAACTAAAATTATACCATATCCTTCCCTTTATTTTTCTTAAAAGCTAATAAATGGCCCTTGAAATATTACCTCAGTTCTGCAATACACAGAATGCATTTTGAAATGTGCTTCTCTGGTCATTCAGAGGACAACAGAGTACATGAGGGAAGAACGCTTAACAGTCATGTTGAATATGTAGAACTGGCACTCAGACCGTACTCCATCACAGACTATATTTTGAAAAATTTGAAAGGTTAAAATGATATCTGTCCTAGATTTCCTTGCTGCTTATTATTTTATATGCCGGTCTGTTTTACTATTGTTTTTAAAAAATGTGTTGATAATTATTAAATATTTAAATGATGCATATTTTATTTCATTTCATTTTATTCACCCTCTGACAGTGCAGGTGCTTTTATTATTTTCCTGATATAGCAGATGAGTGAACTGAATTTTAGAAAAAAATGATTTGGAAATTTTTCTTTTATCACCTATGGTAACCAGGTAGGCAGGATTCTAGTCCAGGTTTTCTCAGCGTCTGTGTGGTTAAACACTAGGACATGGTCAGCTAAATTATTTGGGGATGGGTAGCAATGTTGAAGATAGGAGTAGGGTTTAGGAGGGCGATGTAATGCACACTGAGATTCATGCCTTTTGGAACCAATCATCTTCCACTTTGACATAGATCTCAGAGCCCAGATGGAAAGACAGAAATAGCTCATGATGAGTTATCATGGACAAGCTGAGTCAAGGCTATCCCTCCTTTTCTGTCATACCAAGGTCAACAGCTGTCACTGACAACTTTAAGGGTACAAATTACAATACACCCACGCTGGGCTCATTGGTCAGAGAAAAACACCCTTTGAAAAAGACGTATGTTCAAGGACTTAGAGCTTGTTTAGAGGAATGTGGGATGGGAATGTGGGATTAATCTCAGCTAGATTCAAAAGTGTATAGCAAAAGCCCGAGAACAGTGAAATTTATCTAAGAATTGTTTGGATTTCCTAAACCAAAGCTACAGTACTCCTCTCCAGCTGTTGATATCTTTGCTGTTTAATGTACCCATGTTTTATTTCAGTTTATAGCAGTGGAATCAATGAACAGATTATTCAGCATGACTTTTTAGTACATGTTTGCCATACATAATGAACACATGCATTGTAAGGAGTTGATACATATGCATACTGCTTCTTAATCTACTCCCCTTTCTTCCCCTATCCCTAGGCCCCCTTCTCATCTTCCAAAAGTCTACCTCCCTGTTTCCTATCATGTATCTTGCTTTTATTTTTCTTCCCCACCTGTTGGAATGGACTAATTTCCTCTAGCTTTTCACATTTAACTTATGAGGTCTTGTTGACATTATTACACATAGGTACCCCAGAATTTGGGCTATATTCTTCTGCTTTCAATAGGGCTTATATAATTAAAGGTTAATTTTATAGATGAATTTTATTTTTAATGTTTTTTTAACATGTTAAATATTATGTATACAATTTATAAATGTTTACATAAATATATAAAACTATATAATAAAAATAATATATAAGTAGTATATATATATAAGTTGTTATAGATATAAGTTGTTATATATATGCTATATTATATATATATATATATCACTCAGAAATTTAATCATAGTTTTGACAGACATTCTGGAAATTCATGACAAAATATGCTAAATACCAATGAAAACTAAAAGATTATTTATGAAAGATATTCACTGTAGTATTAACTATGAAAGAAACAAGTTGGTTTACCTTAAATTTTAGGTAAATTGCAGCAGGTATCACATGATAGAGTACTATAATCTTTAAAAACAATTTTGAAGTACTTGTAGAAACCCATAAAACATCTAAAATATTTTGTTGCATTAAAAATCACTGCAGAGTCTGGGAACCAGTGCCATGCATGAGCTTCTGCCAGACCAGGAACAGCCAGACCCAAGCATCTCCCCAGGAGTCAGTGCCATTTGTGGGATGGGGGTACAGAGAACAGGGCCACACCAGCAAACAAGCCCAGTCTGGGAACCAGTGCCAAGTGTGGGCCACTGCCAGACTGGGAACAGCCAGACTCCAGCCCCCTCAGTGCATTGGCTAGAAAACAAGAACCAACGCACCCCTTCCCCAAGAGAAGCACGCAACCAGTTTATCCAGAGAAAAACAGGCTGTGATGATAGCTACAGAGGTGAAATGCAATTGGATGCCTGTGGTGCTTTGGTGTTTCATTAACATTGCAGTCTAGGGCCAACACTCTGATGATAGGTTCAGAGGATAGTGGTACACAGTGTGGTTTCTAGTGGGGGGGATCTGAGGGTTGCAGCTATTGTTGATTCCCTATGGTCTTATTATGAAGTCCTATATAATTTCCATTGTTTTGTTGGGTTGGGTTTTATTCTCTTTTGTTTTGTTTATGTCAAATCCGATGTCAGGAGCAGCTGTTTCAAAGATAGTAAAATATATTATGATAGCAATTTTGGATTTACTATGAGCTTCATTTGAAATCCTTTTTGCATTCATTGTTTTATTTTTATTTTATTTTGAGAAAAAAAGCAAAACAGAAAAAAGGGCAGAAATAATATAGAATTTCAAAAAAAAAGTAACAGTAAGAAATCACTAGTTGATAAATTACATATTGTTATCTTATCTATTCTATTCTGTTGTTTGATCTTTACTATGTCTGAAGTTATCTGCAGCTATTTTGAAGACATCAAAAGGCATTATGTTAAGCATTGGTGATTCTGTATTGTTTTGAAGTCCTGTATCTCTCATATTGGTTTGTTTTGATTGGTTTTATTTTGTTTTATTCTCTTTAAAACAAAACAAAAAAACACTCCAAAAGCTGATAGAAAATAAAAATACTTTTATTGTGCTCAAAGATTCAATGGAGCAGGACTTTGCTAAGGCAAGATGGGGATGTCTAACCTCCACAATGTCCAGGTCACTCTTTGAGATGATTGAAATAGCTCAGGCTTGGAATTTTTTGGAAGCTTCTTTACTCACCTGGGTTACAGTGATGCAAA
>PVJX010010152.1:0-58157 GCA_004027295.1 Dolichotis patagonum
AGATTGGCTATGTTATTTAGTATGAGCTCTCCATATGCAAAGATAAGGACAACCATTTGGAAGAAAATGAGACAATATGACAAATAGTGAAGATCTCTGGTTGTCTAGCTTTGAAATTTGTGCTTTCTTATGTCCCATTCTGTTCTGTTTTGTTGTGTTTAATTTTACTCCCTTTTAAAATAAAATTTAAAAAATTAAAAAAAAAACTTTCAAATAGTACTTCCTAACAGTTGGATCTTGACTTTCCTCCAAAAGCTAATGTCTGAACAGCTTAGTCTCCAGCTGATGGCACTATTGAGAGATTACAGAACCTGTAGGAGGTAGGGCCTGGTGAAAAGAAGTGAGGTCACTGAGCGCATGACTGTGAAAAGAATTTTAGGACCTTAGTAACTCATACTCCTCTCTTTCTTTGCTTTCTAACCTTCATGTAGTGAGCAGATTCCTTTTCAGGTGCTCCTGCCATGATGTCCTGCCTCACCACCAGTCAAAAATCAACTGTCAATGGACTGGAATCAAAATAAATAGTGACTGTTTTTAAGTGGGTTATTTCAGGTCTTTTATTACAGTAATGCAAAACTGAACTTCACCCTGCTCAAAAGTATTTCATGTATTAGAGCGTAATTTTCCAAAAAAAAAGATAAAATCACAACTCCTATATGAATATAAAATTAATCTATGTTTAAGGTTGTGTTTATCTCATTATTAATGAGGGGTTGGGTCAAGAAAACTCAGAGAACAAACGTGTCTATAGACAAGAAAAATTGAAAAAAATGTGCAAGTTCATGCAAGACTGGCTTCTTCCAAGGTTCACAAATATGTATATCCAAACTTCCCAAGTTCACCACTTTATGTCTCCAGAATCAAGAGTATTTCACACTTCTATTACTAAATACTAACTTAGTGAGATATAAAATAGTTCAAATGAGAGGCTCAACATTTAAATAAAAGAAAAAGCAGCTCAAAGAGGTATGCTCTAGACCAAGACAACCTACATCCCACAGTCCAAGTCTGGCCTGTTTGAAAATAATGACACAGCCATGTCATTTATGCATTGCTAATGACTACTTTTCAACTGAAAGGCATTGTATTGTTAAGTAACACGTACAGAGGCCACATGAATGCAAGACCACCAGCAAAGATGAAAATATTCATTATTGAGTTCTTTGCAGAAATGTTTGCCAGTATTTGTTTTAGAAGACAATGCATAGTTTTCCAATGAGGTATAAATTATTCTCTACTTGTTCTTCACTCCAACATGTCCTGTCTCCCAATCACTCACCTGCCACTGCAGGTAGCCTGTGCGCTGGGTCCACTGGGATGCTCCTGGGGCTCTGCACCAGTGAATTTCAACATATAAGTTATGAATCACTCCCAAGAGCCCTCATATGGGCCCCAGGGTGATTCCAAAAGCAAATACTTCTAGTTGCTTTGGCAGTGTGGAATATGCAAATCTATGTATTGATGATAAAGAGAACAACGTGTCAAGGTTTGTTTTAGGCTCATGTATCCTGTAACATTCATATGTTTAAGTTCCAACCCTGAGCATATTTAGAGACAGGGTCTTTAAAGGGGCAATTTAAATTTAAATTTAAATTTAAATGACATTGTGTGAGAAGGCCAGAATTCATGAACCTGTATTTGATCGTAGGATCTCTAAGATACGATTAATTTGAACTGAGGCCTTTAGGGTGAGACCCTAAATGAATATGATGAATGCAGTGTTCTTCTGAGTATAAGACCCTATTGATGTGTCCACACAGGGAAAAGTCCACATGAGGACACAGAGAAAATGACTATCTGCAAACCTGCTGACACCTTCATCTTAGATCACCAACCCCCAGGACAATCAGAAAATAAATTCCCATTGTTTAAGGGTTATGATTTGAAGGTTTGTCTCTCTGAAATTCATGGTGAAAATTCCCAATGCAACAATGCTGGAGCATGTAGGCAGTATCAGGCCACAAGAGCTCCATTCTTCTGGATGAGATTAGTGCTTTATGAAAGGGCTTTAAAGGGCAAGATTGGTGCTCCTATCTTCTCTGCATTGTAAAGATGAGGTGTTCGGTGTGCCATCTTGGAAGAAGAGACAAGACCATCAACGGACACAGAACCTGCCAGAGTCTTGACCTTGGACTTTCAGCCTCCAGAACTGTAAGAAATAATTTCCTATTGCTTTTAAATTACCCAGTCTCTCAGATAGTCTGTTACAACAGCACAGACTAAGACACTAAGCCACTCAGTCTGCGATACTCTGGTGTAGCAGACCTATCAGTCTAACACAGGGCCATTCAAAGCATTTGATTAAAAAGCTGCAACAAGCATTTTAGAAACAATACATAGGCTCTTCAAATAATTATAAATAGAATTACCAGATGATTTGGCAATCTCACTTTTGGATATATATTCAAAAGACTTCACTCAATGTGGAATCTTAAAAAGATACTTGCACATCTATGTGTACGGCAGCATTGTTTAGAACAACTAAGAGGTAAGAACAAATAGTCATCAACAGATGAATGAATAAGAAAGTAAAATACGTACATAACAGTTGATATGATTCAACCTTAAAGGAGAAAGAAATTCTGACACATGCTGCAGCATGAATGAACTGCAAGAATATTATACTAAGCAAAATGAGCCAGTCACAAAAGGAGCAAATGCTACAAGATTCCATTCATAGAATGTTTCTAAAGTAGTAAAAATGGTAGAAGCAAAGTGGAAATATGGTTAGCAGGGACTAGGGAAAGTAGGGAGGGAAAATTAGTGTTTAGTGGGTACAGAGTTTCTATATTGCAAGATTAAAAGGTCCCACAGACCTATTGCACAACAATGTGACCGTACTTAACACTATCCTGCTGCACAACAGCCCTCCCCACCGACTTCTTTGCTTAGTCTAGGAGGGCTCCCTTCTGTGTACTGAACCCCATGCTGGAGCACAAGCCCTGTTAAAATCAAGACTGGCTTTGGTATCCTTGTAAACAAAAATGATTAAAATATAAGTTTAATGTTACAGATTTACATTAGTTGCAGTCATAATAACAACAAACCTATGACAGGGCTTGAAAATCAGCCTGCAGACATCTGATGTGTCTACTGTATTCTCTTTGAGCTGAATGATAGCTGTCTAGACTGATCTAGAGAGAGTCAGCCTATTTAGGTGGCTAATGCTAGAGGATATTTTTCAGAGTTGCTCAGTAATTTATTCATTGATTAAAACTTTGAAGAAGTCTATGTGCCAGTAGTTGGAGAGAGAGAAACAAAAAAATTCTGCCTGGGAAGTCACAGTCTAGTAATGGAGATAGGTACAAACACAACCAATTGGCCTAGGTCCCCTATACAGTAGCCTGAGGGTGTACATAAATAAGTTGAGAAGAAATTGCAGTATCATGTGATAGGCCCTATAAGAGTTTTATTGCTTTTTTTTAAGTGCTAGGAGAACTCAGGGGAGGAAAGTGTTAACTCTGTCAGTGAGGAAGAAGACACATGGAGAGAGGGTGGTTGTGGAGAGTCAGTGAAGTGGGTCCTATGAGAAAGAACCTTGAGGACACATGAAGGGAGGGGAAGGTTTTAGCTCAAAGGCTCCAACAGTGTCTTAAAGCTTCCAACATACATAGCAGTTACAAAAGAAGGTTCTCACAATTGTTTCCTTTCTCAAAGGACAAGACTCCAATGTCTTGCATAGTACCATTTTTTATGGACTAAAGCTCACACAGCAAACAGAGGTGCATGAATGAAGTTTTTCTTATTACTCTTAAAAAGAGACTGATTTTTTTAGACCATAATAATCTAGTAGGTTTATAGTCATTGCCCTTTGTTAAAAACAAAGTTAGGGGGAAGATTATGGGGGAATGGAAGGAGGAAAAAAGGATACAATGGAAACAAACTTTATAAATAAGGAGGCGAAGAGGAATTGAAGAGAGGGGAAAGGAATGGGGGAAGGAAAGTGGAACTAAGATATACCATGTACAGGCACAAATTCCCTGATGAAGGTGATCATTATGTATATATAAATTGTACACATAGACAATAAAAAACAAAACCAAAGTTGGTTATGTACTTTGTTGAGTCTGGTGGTCTATATCTAGTCTGTGCAGAATATTCCCTGAGTGGAATTTTTCTAGGATTTCTGTGCATGGGCAGCTTAATTGTGATCTACTGACAGAATAAGATAAGGTCTTGCTGCTCCTATTACTGACAAGAGGAATACAACAGTGGCTTTTAATCCTATAGCTTCTGTTTGTCATTTTATTCTTCTTGGTTTTGGTAAGGTAAGGATTTTTAAATTTTTTCTGCAATGAAAATATCTGTAATAGGTATATAAATGATTTATACAAATGATATTACTTAAACTTTATGTTGGTGATACAATAAAAAATCTTTCAAACCAAATGTTTTTCTTTCTTTAATCATTTTCTATGGTCAACAGTAACAATATATACCAGCATTTGCCCTCATCTCTCTTAAGAAAATGATTATGCAAAGCAACTATTATAAGAAAAAAATGTGACATGTAATTACAGGTATTTTAAAAACCAACGTAAAGCTGTTAGAGTTTGGTGTGGGAATTACCCAGCAAATTTTGATGAACTCCAGGGAAACTGCTTCTGAGTTAGCCCAAGCAAAACAAAACTCTTCAATTACATCTATGTATCTTGGCTCTTTAAGGAAGAGATAACAGTATTTAGCAATTGCAGTGTTTCGTTTCTTTCAAGTTTCTGTATGTTTTTAAAATTCATAGAATTTTTGAAATTTTTTTGAAAGCAAAAAAAAACACTGAATTTTAGCTTTCACTTCCAGGAAAAAAATTAGTCTACCCTCATTTTGAACCTGCAGTCATGTGGTCATAATTCAGTGCCTCAAAAAGATTCAGAATCATCTGAGAACCATCTGACCACGTTGTAACATGTCCAGGTACACATGATATAATATGGCTGTGAAACAGTTTGCAGTTCTAAAACAGCACCTCTGGATTCTGGGAAGGAAATGTTGAATAAACACCACAATGAAAGTTATAAGGAAGAAAGTTCAACTCTTTTTAATCCAAATCTGTGGCTAGGTGCTCAAAATTTCCATACAGAATGAACTTGAAATTGTAACTGGAAGAAGTCAATACAGTTTCCAAAACATCTGAGGGACCTGAAGGAAGCTGCTCTTGCCAGATAGCAAGCAGTGAAGAAAACAGGAAGGAGATGGGAAAAACAAATTTCAGGGCAGTCGGAAAGGCTCCATGTTAGTCATAGTTTATGATCATGGGCTTGACAAGCAAGCAAGTAAGCAAAGGATCTAAGATAAGTGGGATAAAACTATCGAGTTGGAAAGATAGATTTGGCTCCCTTGACAGTGGTATGATGACACTGGGTTTGATGTATTAGAAGCAGTGATAATGTTTGTATTTTTAGACAGGTAGCACAGGCAACAAACCTGGAGCAGCTGGAAGTAGACAAAAATGGGGTCACAATATTAACACAATGGAGGCCTTGAATTACTGAAAAAATCAAAGAAGTAGAAAGAAACATACCTTCTAGAGTGTTCTATAACACAGACTGATTCTGTTTATGTAAAGCTGGACAAGCTTTCTATGCTGTTAACTAAAAACATTATGTGCAATGGCATAATTTGATTGGTTTTAAACACTATAAAATAAAAACAAAATAAATGTAAGACAGACCCCCAAATAGGAGCAAGAACATCTTTCCTCATAGAGCAATTTTTCTCTACTACCCACTAGTAAATCCCTGCCTTGATCCCCACTTCTCTGGTGAGACTCATTCCCCTCTTTTGGAGATTCCCGACCATTCATGGAACAGGAACCAGGGAAATTCATTTTTACTCACATGCATGGGTTGTAATGAAGAAGGTCACATTTACAGCCACCTTGCAGGAAAAAGTAATGTCACTGGTATGCTGAATTTTAACCCAAAATAGTCTGATTTTTCTTGTTTACTCCTGCCCCCTTAAAAAACCAGCAAAACATATGTGAGTTCTGTTCTAAATTACCAGTTACAGACCGTGCCATTGCTTTACAAATGTCAGTATGCTTCCTTTCTAGCTCGTTGGCACTACTTCAATGGCAAAAATAACAGTCCCAAAGGAACATCCAAATATTCCCATATACATGGTGACATTAATAGCATAGGCTTTCTTGGGTTCAGGTCCTACCTTTGCTATTTTTTTCACTTAACCTAGTTATTTAACTGTTCCTTTCTCCAGTTGTAAGTGGAAGTGAAGCCTGTTCCTTTCTCCTTTAGTTATTAGATTAGACAGGGTAATGCAGGTTTAGCATCCCTAACCCAAAAAGCCAAGATTTGAAATGCTCCAAAATATAAAACTTTTTAACCAAGGTCATAATGCCACAAGTGGACAATTCTACACCTGACCTCATGTGATTGGTCATAGGTAAGACACAAGTACCTTAAAAATATTGTATAAAATTACCCTCATGGCCTCTGTTATAAGATGAACAGGAAATATAAATAGATTTTGTGTCTAGACATGACCATATTCAACATATTTCCTCACATGTATGCAAATTTTCCAAAATCCAAAAATATCTGAAATCCAAAACACTTCTAGTCCCAAGCATTTTGGATAAGGGACACTTGACCTATAAATTACAGAGCACTCAAAACAGGGTCTGGCACAGTTAAGTGCTTCATAAACCCCAGTGAGGGTCATGATGCATCAAAACACTCTTCTCATTTTCTAAAAGAGAAAATCTCAGAAATCTGGTGATTCTAGTACTATTTAGGAAAAAGCAACTGAAGGTCTCTGGGTGAGAGGAGCAATTGCACTCAGCTTTCCACGATTGCAGTATGGAAACCCTTGGCAGAGGAAACCACGTGAACATTTGGCATGGCTGAACAGGATTCTGTGATATGTAACCTACTGATGTTGTTTTCAGAGAGTGAAAAACTAACACTCCAGACATAGACACACCCAAAAGGGCCTTCTCAGCACAAAGTATAGAGGTGAGGTATTCAAAGGTGTTTAAATAAGAAAGTTAAAAGGCCGTTTTCCAGCTTGAAGGTCACCCTTCCTGAGGAGTTTGGAGGAAAAGAGTCCATCCCCTACCTCACCTCCATGAGGAGATAGCCCTGCAACCCACAACTGTTCCACTAGAACCCGTCTTAGCAAGAACTGAAAATGTTTGCCTTACCTTTACCTTTGTGTAGTGAAATGTTTCCTGAACAATTAATAGAGTTAACTTGCTGAGAGGTAGAGAATAAAAATTATAAAAAGATCGAAATGACTTGTATAGAAACTCACAAAAATATTAGAACCAAAAGGAAAACAAATGATCCTTTAGCTGAATAATTATTTTAGTAGAATCTTTTTTCCAAACCAAATTTTTTCTTGGAATCCTTACACATAAGACAGATAAAACCAGAACCTTTGTGTAATCAAAGCAGTAGCACAGGAAGGCAGGATTGGTCTACCTGAATTTTCTGGCCAAGATACAAACAATAAGGGGTGTTTATTATTTGTATACAGTTGAAAAACAATAATAAAGCCAATTAAAATCCTGTGCTATGTCTGTGCACTGGGCGAACCAAGTAAGAGTTGGCATCAGTGACCTGTCAGTTTATGCCAAAGCCCACAAACAAAACTAGTCCGGGGGCTCCATGGAAAGTGAAAGCCACCAATCTAGCACACTCTGCTCATCATTTAAATCCAGGAAGATTAAATGATCTGCCCAAAATCACCAAAGTAAAGCAACTCAAAAAGTGAAATTAGAATCCTAGATCAGGGCCGTCTTTTTTCCAAAGTGACCAGCTGGGTGCACACGAGGTAGTATCTTTCCCTTTCAGTCTCCTGCCAGTGGTTGAGTTGTATTCTATAAAATTTATGAGCTGATGTTATAAATTCTGATATTTTAGAATAGACTTTATTTGGACGTAGGGTAATTACAGAGGTAATAGGAAGCGGTCCCTAGGATTGGCTTTCACCCAAAATGATGAGTGTGGGCTAGGGATATAGCTCAGTGGCACAGAGTCTGCCTGGTAAGAACAAAGTCCTGAATTCAATTACCAGTACCCAAAGATGATAAGTGTCCTTGCAAGGAGGGGAAATGTAAGAGCCAGGTGCACACAGGGCGAATGTCCTGTGAACACTGGGGAGGAAGAAGGAAGAAGCACCAACAGGCCAAGAGATACCTACATTGTCTGAAACCAACAGAAGCTGGGGAAGAGCCATAGCACGAATTCTCCTTCACAGCCCTGTCTATACCATGATCTCAGACACTCAGACTTCTGCTGGAGAAACAATAAGCTTCTGTTGCTTCTGCAGCATAGTTTTGGTGTTTTGTTTCAGTAGCTTGTTATGGTTTGAAAATGATTACTTCTTCCCTAACTCTTGCAGGAGTGTAATCTCCAGAGTCATGCATTAACAGTATTAACTGGGGGGAAACATACTCTGAGTATGGTGTTTAGAGGTGGGGCCTTTGAAAAGTGATCATGTTTAAATGAGGTCATTAGGGTGGGGCCCCATGGCTCTATAAGAAGTTCAGAGCCCAGACATACAGAGGCATAAATGTGCTCCTGCCATGATGTGATGCAGCTAAGGGTGGTGTTCTCCTAGGCAGCTTATATAATGCTTTGTGGACTTCCAGTCTCCTAAACAACAAGCTAAATAAACTTTTCTTTATAATATAGTCAACCTCAGGTATTTTCTTATAGTAAGAACAAACTAATGCCAGCCCCTAGCAATTGAACATGCCTAGTAAATGACAAAGCAGTTACACATTGCAGGGAAGGCTATTGATGTATGTTTACTTGAGTGTGAGGCCCCGGACTCTTCCTACAAAGCCATCCTTAGAGTCATTGTACATCGACAAGCAAGCGCACATTGGAAAGTGCCATGGATTTTGAAATGATAGAACTTTTTCAGAGATTAAGTGATTAAATCCTCTTTAGTAGTTTCCAGACAGCTACAAGTGGCAAACTCAACTCTAGGGAACTTGAAGAAAAGAATGAACTACTGTCTCACACAAGCAAGAAGGACAGGGAAGTGATTGGGGAAGACTTCAGCCTGGGTCCCCAAGAACTCCAAGACTCTCTTTCTACCCTTCTCTGCTTATGCATCATTTTATTTCTACCCACAGCACAGAGAGTACAGCCCCAGCCCTTTGCTAGCAGCCCTAGGCACCAACAGACCAAAAGGAGCCTCTTTCCACCAACCTAGCCAAGAGAATCACTGGAGAAAGCTCTGTTTAGCCAGACAGGTCACACGTCTTGTCACTGTCAAAAAGTGTAGTGCTAGAATAAGGTGATTTGTGGTGGGCAAGGCAGTTCCCATTGCTACCACGCCTACCAGAAAACCCACAGGATATTGACTCTTCACCTTCAGGGCACTTTAAGCTTCAGAGACCTGTATGTGTTCCACCTTAAAGGAGGCAAAAATATTGTTCCACTACCCATCCCAGGTTCTCTAGCTGGAACCCTATAAAGTAGATTAGATAAAGTAGATTGGCAAAGGACATATGAACAAGAGAAAAATAGATGTTTATTAACACATACTTCCCACATCTTCAGGGGAGCCACCACTGATGAGCAAATCAAAGAAGTGGTTGAACTTGGGCAAGGATAGTTTAGTAAGTTTCATTGAGCTATCTCTGACAATAAGTATTAAGAGTCCTTTTATGTGGAAATTTCCTTCAAAAATATAAATTTCCTTTACAAAATAATAACTTGCTTTCTGCTTTCCTGGGCCTGGTGATTCTCAAGGGCTCTTCTCTCACAGTGATCCACATACCAACGACACATTACTAGAGGCTGCATATTCTGGTGCAACAGTTCAAATCTAAGAGTCCTAGGGAAGACTCTGTTTAGCCAGTCAAGTCACATACCTTGTCATTGTCAAAAGAGTGTGGCATTAGCATAAGGAGACTGGTTCTCCCTAGTGGAAGTACTTCCATTTCAAAACAGAGCACTCCTTTCTTACTTTCTTATAAATATGGAGGCAGTAATTTAGGCCATTAAGATCATCCACAAAAGCCAACTGTGCTTGGGAAGAGTGAGATGTTCACATAGGTGCTGACAGCATGTCTCTCAACCGTAGAGCACAAATTCTCACCAGAACTAACAGAAAACTGCACTCTCCTCCACTGTGGCTGAGGGGTGTAGCTTTATCATACTCTGTAGCTAAGTCTAAGAAAGTGTTCCCTGCACAGCACATAGTAAATAATATATGCACTAAAGCCTCAGCTCAAACCTCAGCTCTATCATGTAAAAGCTATGAAACCAAGAGCAAGCTCCCTAACATCTATATGCTTCAGTGTTCTCATATATAAAGGTGGATTTGTAATAATGCTTTCTTGGAATTGCTGTAAAAATTGTAAAAGTTAATTTTTGCACAAAGCCTTAGAGCACCTGGCATGCTAGATAAATGTGTTTGCTATTTTAGCACTATTAATGTCATTAGTATTCTGAAAAGCATGGTCTTTGGAGAACAGCCATGGTTCCTCCCACAACTCTGCCCTTTACTAACTGCAGCTTTGAGCAAGTTTGTTAGTCCAACTGGCACCTCAGTTTCCATATTTCTGAAAGAGGTATGATAATAGAGGTTTCCTTGTGACCTTGCCATGAGCACCGATGAGATCATACATTCAAGCCACTAATTAGAATGGAGTCTGTCACATGGTGAGCACTCTACAAATGTTTGCCATTGTTATGCTGGGTTTAAATATATTCATCCTTGTCAACACATATGGTTATTAATGCTTATTACGTGCTCACTATGGCTGGGGCAATGTACTAGAACCTCTAGGGGAAACAAGGAAATTCGGTCTGGAGGGAATCCATGAGAACTTGTCCAACTTTGTTACTTATTTGATTTTAACTCTGAGATCTGAACATCTACATCTTCATCAGCT
This sequence comes from Dolichotis patagonum, assembly GCA_004027295.1. Classification (NCBI taxonomy): domain Eukaryota; kingdom Metazoa; phylum Chordata; class Mammalia; order Rodentia; family Caviidae; genus Dolichotis; species Dolichotis patagonum. The sequence goes on from PVJX010010152.1 coordinate 10,871, forward strand.
AAAAGGGACGTGACCCATCTGCCAGCTCCCAGGAGCAGTGTCACTGGCAGCAATTCAGACACTACAACCCTGGTTGAGAGGATGACTTGTGTTATGCCTCAAAAGTGGCTGGGTTTGCTGGCAGCAAGCAACCAATTACTTGAAAAATCTGGGGGAAGACAGATCACTTATAGCTGCAGAGTAGTGAGAGAGCAGCACTCCCTGAGAAAATGTCAACTCCATATGGGACTGGAGGTATGTGAGTATTAAGCAAGCTGTTCTCAATCCTAAACAGCTCTGTTGGTGAGACTAGTGGGTGTAACAGTAACCACAGACGGCTTCTTGTGTTTTTCAGTTCCCTGCTTTTTTTTTAATTCCAAGTACTGCTGTGAGTTAGCATACGGCAGTTCAGATGTGTGAATGAAGTGTAATTTGTCTTTGTGATGTCTACAGCTAGAAGGGAGCTATTTAGGAAGTGAGGGAGGGATAATATAGAAGAGGATAGAGACATGATGTCCTTAAAGGGAATAGCTTTCAGCCTTCAGGCAAACAAGCTCTGACATTCAGGTCCCTTGCCAACAATAATCCCTAGCAATCTATCTCCACACTTTCCCTTCAAAAGACTTGGCAAAAGCTAGAATGAAGCAAGGCAGCACCTCAACTGTTCTCATTCTTCACTTGTTCCAGCAGATGACATCATTTCTGACTGCATTCCCCTTTTCTAATAATGAATATCAGACTTGGAAAATCAAAATCAGGCTATTTATTTAAACCCCTTCTTCCCCTTTGTAAATCTATACAACCAATTGTTCAATCTTTCAAATTACTCTGCTTTAAAAGAGCATGAAGGATGGTAGAAAGTAGAGAAAAATACTGTATGCAGAAAGGTAAAACCAGAATGCCTTTGCATAACACTCTCTGCCTGATAACAGGCTTTTGTAAAAACTTCACATTCCCTCCAAAGTGCCTTTAATTTTAAGTCTCATTTGGTTTGTTTGGATTTACTTTAATCTGAAAAGTATTGTTTTTCATATTGTGAGGAAATACACCTAAAATCACCTTGAGGAATTGAGAAGACAGTTAGTGTGGGCTGGAAAATTTCTCCAAAAATATGAATGGAAGAGAAGGAGAAGATTATGGAATAATACAGTAAGTCCCCAACTTAAAAACAAGTTCCATTCAGGGAAAAACATTTATAAATTAGATTCACTTATAATCCCAAAATGTGAATCCTGTATAGTACACTTGTGAAAGTTTGGAACTCGAATATTCAGAAGTATGGAACTTACTATAATTATCTTCAACCTGACACTCAGCGCTCCACTGGAAATAACTATATCCATGAAACAGAAAGGAATACAGAGCATCTTGGTTACCTTTTTATCATTGCTGAGATAAAATTCCTGACAGCCAAAGTGAAAGAAGGAAGGGTTTATTTAGTTTACAGTTTTTGGAGGTTTCAGTCCATTCTCAACTGGCTCCAAGGCAGGGTGGCATAGCTAAGGGGCAGCCACTCATGGCAGCAACAAGCAATAAGAGAAAAAAGGACAAAAAAGGGAGGGACATGCCTTGGCCCTCCTTTACATTGCATGCTGCCTACCTGCTCCTGGGCAGGTGCAGCACTTACACTGGCAATCCCAGCGCTACACAATGAACCAATCACAAATGCTGGATTCAACCACCTCTGTGACTGCATAAGGTTTGGGGGAGACATTTAAACACCAACCATAACACAGAGTGCTAACACTGTCCACAAAATGGAAGGGAAGAAGTGTCAGCCTTTGTAATGGCTGATATATTGTGTTAACTTGAGAACTTTAGAAGTTTGGCTAAGTGACTCAGCATGGGGGGCAGGCTCCCACTTTGTAAACATCTTTATCCTGTGCAAAAAAATAGTGTGAGTGCTACATACACCTATCCTAGGCGGAGGTAGCCTGTTTACCATATAATTCAGGAAAAGAGGTTTCTCCTTTTTGCTGTTCTTACTTTTGCTATCTTCTGCCACCTTGAGTTGTTGCCCCTCTGCCATGTCACCATGACTTGGAGCCAACTGATTATGGACAGAAACATCCACAAACAGTGAGCTAAATAACCCTTTCCTTCCTAAATTTTGGGTGTTGAGTATTTTACCTCAGCAATGAGAGAAAAGTAACTAAAGCAGCCTTCATTGTCTACTGATGGTAGGTATCCTTTTCACCAGCAGCTCTTGAGTGTTCATTCATTACTTATCATTCATCCATTCATTCATTCACGAAAAAATTACTATATACCTCCACTGTCTTATGCACTAGAACACAATGACAAATCAAACTTAGTTCCTCCTGTGTAATCAACAAAAGGGCCCATCAGTCTCCTGCTTCCTAAAATATGTCATAGGTTCCCAAGTGTTTGATCTTCTGTTTTATTTTCTATGGTAAACATCTGTTATTATTTTTTAGCTATTTCACATCTAAATTGTGCTTGTTGGTTGTCACTCTTGATGTATCTTGCAGGAAGAAGGACATTCCTAGCATTCCTATAGCTTGAATAAGATAACTATAAGACTCTGCTAGTCAGATCATGTGTGCTGGGTGATTTTCAGGAGCTGGAGGGTCAACTGACATACATCCTACCATTCATGATATCAATGGTAGTGGAAAACTCTGAAGACAGACAGAGCGAGGTGATGAAAGTAATGGAGTAGTGTTAGGATAAGTTCTGCTGAGACACTGGGGGCATATCCTGGCCATACAAGTTCTAAACCCGGCTTTCTGCAAAATTCAGTGATTGACCCATTATTATAATACTTTTATTTCTGTTTAAGTCAGCCAGGTTTGTTTTCTGTGGTTTTGTACTGAGGTCCCTAACATATATCTCCTCAGATACCTCTCAGCACCCTAGTGTTAGAGATTGCAGGGTGGAGGAAATGAAGAGCTCGACAGATGTTTTCAGAAATAACCCTTTATCTTTCTCTAGAATATATCAAAAGCTGATTCTACACAATGAAAGCGCTATTTGGGCTCCAACTTCCCATCATTTTTCAAATTGTGTGCATTTAATCAACTGCATTGTATAATCTGTGTTGATCCAGTAATCCCTTTTCCTAGAATCTACTCTGAATAAATCATCTATTGTTTCATTTTAAGAATATATGTATTAGTCAGAGAAATCCAGAGAAACAGAATTGAGAGGATATATATAGATATGTAGAAAGAGATTTATTATAAGCAATTTGCTTATATAATAAAGGAGGTTTGTAAATCCCATGATCTGCCATTTGCAGTCTAGAGGCCTAGAAAAGCTGGTAAAATCCAAGTTTGTAAATCCCATGATCTGCCATCTGCAATCTAGAGGCCTAGAAAAGCTAGTAAAATCCAAGTTCCAATCCAAGCCAAGGGTCTAAAACAAAGAAAGCCAATGATAAAGCACCAGTCTGCATCTAAATTTCAAAGACTTGTGTCTCGAGACAGGAAAAAATAGATATCCTAGCTCAAGAAAACAGGGCAAACTCAATGTTTCTCTTTCTTTAACTTTGGCTCCCCCCTCAACATCAGAAGATTCCTGTTTCCATTGCTGAGAATGGCTCTTATTTACTCAGTAGACTGTTTTGAATGCTATGTTTTTCAGAAAAATCCTATTAGGCACACCTAGCAATACTGTGTCACCACCTCTCTGGACATCCTTTAGCCTAGTTAGGTTGACTTAGTTAGTTTTCTCATTGCTTAGAGACACAGTACAACACCCACAAGCTAAAGGAGGAAAAGTTTATTTTGGCTCACAGTTGGTAGAGGTTTCAATCCATAGTTTGTTGACTCTAAAAAGGACAACATGGCATAGGGATATCTCAGAGGAAAAACAGTCCATGGCATGGTTAGCAGCAGCAACAGAAGCAGTAGCAGCAGCAGCAGGACTGCTTCTTTCTGAACCTTTATATTCCATACAGTTTATAAACCTATTGATTGATGCCAACTACATCCAAAGGGCCCATCAGTCTCCTGCCTCCTAAAATATGTCATAGGTTCCCAGGTGCTTGATCTTCAGTTTATTTTCTATGGTAAACATCTGTTATTATTTTTTAGCTGTTTCGCATCTAAATTGTGCTTCAATATTTCATTATCCATGCCCATATCTGTGTTAACTCCAATCCATGGACTAATTTAGCACCACATACTCTTAAACCCAGTGTCATATGTCTAGATCCAGCCATCTCCAAAAAGCCATCTCATTTCCCAGAACCACAAAAACAGAACATTTTTCTTTATATGCTTGAAAATTACTCAAAACCTCAATAAATTTTATCTATACAGGAGATAGGTGAGTGAGAAAAAGAGACAGCAAGTGAGCAAGAGTGAGTTACCTAATTAGAAAGTAAAGCAAGTGTTAAGAATGTTTGCTAATCAAATCATTTTAAAATAAAAAATTAAGTGAATTATAAAATAATATAATTACTACAGATTTATGAAAAATAACTGTTTTCTAAAACAAAAGAGAAATTAGTGAAAAAAATAAAGACTGCTAAATTCTCAATCTATTACAACCTGTTATTTGGTTGGGTATTTGAATAAGATTTGTCCTCAGATAGATATGCAGTTAGAAAAAAGGAGTATATAGAAATTTTTAAACTATTAACAGTTTGGTTTATTGTGTTTTTCTGTTTTGTTTTATTTTTTGGTTTTTGGTTTGGTGTCTTAGTAGACACCTATCTCCATTTGTTCAAGCTGTTAACAAAACATCATAAAGTGGATGGCTTAAACACAACAGAAGTTTATTTCTTACAGTTCTGGAGAATTAGGAAGTCAAGATCAATTTTTCCCCAGCAGATCTGGTGACTGGTAAGGGCCCACTTTCTGGGTCACGAATGGAGCTTTCTCCTTGTGCTTTCGCAAGGCAAAAGCAGACAAATCAGCTCTCTGGGTCCTCTTCTGAAAGGACACCAATCCCATTCATAAAGTCTCTGCTTCTGATACCCGATCACATCTCAAAGGACCCTCACTAAATTTTGAAGAGACATAAACAATCAAACTGTTTCATCAATGCTCAAGTAATAATTTTTTAGTGTTAGTTTTTCTAGGACCTGCATTCTGACAGCCACACAAGATGATCCTTAAGGACATGATCTTCCCAAGTGAAATTATGGGCAAGAGAATCAGTTCATAAATGTTCATCTGTACAAAGCAAAACAAAACAGCATGGCACCTAAGATTAAAACTTTTTCTAATATCTATAAGATGATCACTGGCAAGGTTGTTAATTTTGAATTCCCAGAGTTCAGATATTAAAAAAAAAATTAAAAGTGTATCTTTCAAAAAAAAAATGCCCAAAGCAGCCACGTGCATGGAGGGGAGCAGACTAAACACTAGGAGGTAAGTGTGTGCTCAATTATGAGGAGCCTTAGGAGAATCGGGACTCAATCCAAAAATGGGCATCTGAAATGAATACACAGTTCTCAGATGAAGAAATATGAATGGAAAATAAATACATGAAGAAATGTTCATCATCCTTAGTCATGAGAGAAATGCAAATTAAAACCACACTGAGATTCCATCTCACTCCAGAAAGAATGGCCAGGATAGAAAAAACAACCAACAACAAGTGTTGGAGAGGCTGTGGAGAAAAAGGAACTCTTCTGCACTGTTGGTGGGAGTGTAGACTGGTGCAACCACTGTGGAGGTCAGTCTGGAGATTCCTCAAAAAGCTGGGTCTGGAGGTCCCATTTGACCCAGCTATTCCACTTGTGGGCATGTTCCCAGAAGAACTGAAAACATCATACCACAGTGATATATGTGCACCCATGTTTATAGCAACACAATTTGTAATAGCCAGATCCTGGAAACAACCTAAGTGCCCATCAATTGAGGAATGGATAAAAAAGTTGTGGCATTTTTATACAATGGAGTACTACTCAGCTATAAAGAATGATCACATTGAGATATTTATAAATAAACGGACGCGACTTGAGACCAGTCTTAAGCGAAATAAAACAAACTCACAAGTGTAAATACTGTATAGTCTCCCTAGTATGAGAGTTGATAAGAGTATATAAGGTTTTATAGTAAGCATGAGTCCCCATCTCATAGCTTTGAAGCCTTTAAATGTTTTCATTCATCAGTTGGAATGGTTTTATTCTGTTTTGTTTGACTATATCATGCGTGATGATATGAAGGGCTATTTTGAAGAAAACAAAACATTATGACAGCTATTGCTGATTTAATATTGGCCTTCTTAGAAGTCCTCCCATGCTTCTATTCTTCTACTACCATTGGTTCTATCTATCACATTGTGTCTTATTGGGATTTGAATATGTGTGATAGTTTAAACAAAATTTTTCTATTGAAAATGAGATATTATAGTACCCATTGATCATTTTCTGTTATTCAGTTCAGAAAGCCCTGTAATTCTTTCACTCTTTGAATGGCTTTATACTATTTTGTTATGTTTGATATTATTGTATTTGAAACTATGCTCAGCTATAGCAGAGAATGAGATATTGTGATAGCTACTGTTGATGTCCAGTTATCTTAATGTAAAGTACTGTGTTGCCTATGTTGTCCTGTTCTGATCTGCTCTGTACTGCCCTCTTTTGTTTTATTCTCTTTCAAATAAAAATTTTAAAAAAAAGAGAATTGGGACATTTTCATAACCATGGATATTTTTTATTTAACACCACCTGACATTTTGCAAACTATGCTGGTTAAACTTCATCATCAACTTGACTGGAGTAAGAAACTCCTGGAGAGCTAATTGGATTATGAGTGCACTAACTTCATCAATAGGTTACCTGTTGATAGTTGAATGGGCTATTAGGAGGTGGGTCTATGTCAAGGAAGGAGTTGTGGGGTATGACCTTGGGGATTATGTCTGGTTCTTGGTTCTTTCTGCTCTGGCTTATAGCCCTGCTCTCTGCTTCCTAGCCACCATTGATTGAGCATCGTTCACTGTGCCCTTTCTACACTGGAGACAGTCAACCATAGACTAAAACCTCTGGAACCATGAGCCAAAGTAAACATTTTCTTCTTTAAGATGTACATGTCAGATATGTTGTGCCAGCAATGTGAAAGTGAGTAATGCACAAACTTTATTTTATACTTGTTAGTAATCTTTTGAAACAAATATTATCAACATCATTTGGTGAAGGAGAAAGCCAAGTCTCAAAGCAGTAGAGTAACTTTCCTTAATTTATACAGTTCCAAAAGTAAAGCAGCTCAGGTAGATGTGACTACAAAGATTAGACAACTTTCACTATTCCAAATTTCTTTCCAGGTCACGTTGTTTTTCAACTCTACTTGCTAGAATCCTGGAATGCAAAGCCTTAAAACATTTTGTCTGACATCAAACACTGAATATAGATCTTGTATATTTACTTTTGGTTTCCTAAAGGCACAAGTCAAGTCTATTTATATGCCTTACACATTGTGGTCACATAATAAATCTTTAACCATGAAAGTAGTGCTTTTTATGGTACCCAACTCCACCCAGATCCTTTTCAGATTTCTCTGAATTTAAAGTATACACAGTAGAATAAAAGGATTTTTTCCCAAGAAAAACATACCAGCTCGCGTTTACTGAATGTGACTATGTCCTTCAGGGGCCACACTTTTCCCTTTCCACAATCATTATACACACTTGTAAGACTATCAGAGCTTATGTTTCCATCTTTCCACTACTTGGATGAGACTGGATGTTATCCTGAAAGAGAAATGGATATGGAACAGACAGAATTGAGTTCATATCCTAGTTTACCCACTGATAAGAAGAACTATGAACAACTAATATACTCTCATCCTCCAATTCCCTAAAAACATGGTGACAATTATATATTCTTCAGAGAGATGTTGAAAGAACAAGTGAATTGCTGTAAGTAAATCACAATTGCTGATGTCTTTTCTTCCATGTATAGCCCTCATCCCATCATCCAAACTATTCCTGTGTTCAAATACTGTCTCTGTACTCTCAAAGTTTGGATTAGCATTTTCAGCTTGTTATCACTATAACAATGATCTAATAAGCCAATTACAACAACGAATGCTAACTTTTGTAGGTGAAGCTTGGTTTTTATCTCTTTTAGGAATTCTAATACGTATTTCTAGCTGTAAAAGATATTACTGGATTTCATAGTCAAATACTTTTGAAACTGTTTTCCTGGGGTCTCCACTGTGATTTTAGCCTCACTGTCATAGCTTTATGCATCTCTGCCCTGTCAGCAGCACACTGACTTACTCTCTGGAATCTGGGTGGAAGCATCCTTGATGCTATAGTTCTTGCACTCTGCATGCCTATAAAAATAGTACCACTTAGGTAATGCCAAGGTCTACCATCAGCTCAAGCAGTAGCCAGGCCCACTTGATTGTGTTCACAGAGGCCTCTAAATGGAAGACTGAGAACTATGAGTTGAATCTCAAGGAACTAATTCCTAAGGCAATCTTCTGAAGCAGAGGTCTGGAACTCCTGTCTCAAAGCAAAATCTTTCACTTTTGCACCCTTGATTCCAAGAAGGGTAGGATTTTTCTGATTCTTCAAATGCCCTCAAAGCATCTTTATTATTGTCCTGATTCAAATTACTTGGTTTCTTTTTAATGGTAAACATTTTAACATCAAAGCTCTTCTCTACTATAGCTTTATAGGAATTTTCCTTCTGGGGATACAAAACTTTACAAATGGGTCTCTGAATTTTAGTATAAATTAGATGAAAGTCATCAGTAGTACCATTCGACAGCCACAATGTTGTGCTGCCTTATAATTTCCTCCACCAGATTAATTAGCCTACCACCTTTAATCTCAGTTGCAAAGTCTCAGGACATGAGCAAAATATAAATTTCTTTACTAGAGCATTACACATGATCTCAAGTCCAAGTCTTTGTTCCCAACTGAAACCACCTAAGCCTGATTTTTCCTGTATGCATTTTTATGAGTATTATAGTCTTTGCAGTTTTGATCAGAATCTCCCATGAAGCCCAGTTTACAGCACTTTAGAACTTCTCTAGATGGTATCTCCATACCTTTCTAAACCCCCATGGATCAAATCATAGGTTTCTAAATCACATGGTCAGACAATCACAACAACAACCCCACTCCTGGTACCAAAACCTACCTTATTTATGTTCTTGTTACTGACAAACAATACTTCACACCCACAGTTTAAAGGAGAAAAGTTTACTTTAGCACATAATTTCAGAAATCTTAGTCCTTGCATAGTCTAGCAGCTCCATTAGAGGAAGTGCATGATGGAGGAAAGATTCTCCATCCATGGCAGCCAGGAAGTAGAAAGACAAGGCAGAAGATGGGGAAGGTGATATACCCTTCCAGGTCATGCCCTTATGCCTCTTCTGATCCATCTCTCAACAACACATTTAGCTCTAAACTCATTTGTTGATTAATCCACTGATGAGTATAGCAACACTGTAGTTCCACTACCTTTCAAAAGCTCCACCTTTGAGCACATGAGGCTTTGTGGAGACATTCAAAATCCAAATCCCAATATATAACAAAATTTTTAGGTGTTCAAGTATAAAAATGGTAAAATAAACTAACCTCGGTGGCACATGCCTGTGATCCCAGTACTGAGGGAGGCTGAAGCAAGAGGATCACAAGTTTGAACCCAGCCTAGGCAACTTAATGATCTAGTGAGACCTTATCTCAAAATCAAAAGTTTACATAGCTCACTGTAAGTACTACACAGACACACTACTGGCATCTGCATATAACCTATATACATAAATAACCTTCTCTAGATTACTTATGATAACTAATACAATGCAAATGCTATGTTAATTGCTGTGTGCTGCATGGTTTAAAAAATCACAACAAGAAAAATTGTGTTTACATGCGCAGTACAGACAATTTTTTTCTGCATGATGGGAGTTGAACCTAGGACCTTGTGCATACAAGGCAAGCATTCTACTTTTGAGATATATTCCCTATCTCAATTTTTTCCCTCAAATATTTCTGTGATTGGTTGAATCCACATACTTTAATCAGTGAATATGAAAGGCCAACTGTACATCATGTCTTTAAGATATGCTATCTTAATATTCCCCTAAAAACAACTTACTTAGCCTTCAAAATATGATTATCACCTCTTATAGTTTATGAAGGTAGGGCTCAGAGAAATGATACATCTGTCCAATCCTTTCTGCCAGGAAATCTCAGAGACTAAATGCACATTTTTGGCTGAACTGCTGGGTAAACCTTGGAGACAAGGAAAAACAGCCAGAGACAAGGAAAAACAGAGGGAAATAGGAAAGGAAGGTGCAGGCCATTCTGTGGTTTTTCCTGTAGATGCATGAATATTATGTCTTATGTTATCTACCACAGCAACTTTTTTTTAAATTAAGAACAGGGCTTTCTCCCAAGAGGCCAGTATCATCAGAAAACCAAAGCAGTACTTAAGAACTTGGGAACTACCAAGTCTCTGCCACATGTGAGGCCAGAGGCAGACCCTGTCGTACCAGAAGGGAGTGGTTCCACCTTCACAGAACTTCAGCTGCCTGCACTCTGATGTGAGAAATGGCCTCTAATCCACAGTTAGCGCCAAGCTCTCCCAAAACCTTCCCTGCCTCCCTCCCTTTACAGAATTTTCCTGGCTGCTTTTAGCTTTGGTCTGTGGACACCAAATCATGAGCCAGGACTGTGTGAATCCAATAGTTAAGACCTACTGTCTCTAATTCAAAAGTTAGGAGTCCTCCTCTGGGTCATCTACTCTAATTTTAGAAGCCAAGAAAAAAGGAAAAGAAACAAAAAGAAAGGAAAGAAGAAATTGTGATTATTTGTGTCCTGGACTCACTGTCTTTTAGGTTTTATGGGCATTTTTAGTATTTTGTAAACTCTTCATGCTAACAGTTCGATGATGTCATCTTCTATTTCAAATGTTTTTAGTGAAGAGGACTCTGGCAGGTCACTGTCATAAATCTTAAACTGCCGTTCCCTCCATATAGTCTCTAGAGTGCTTTAACTTGTTGGAATAAACTATAGTGGATGCAGTGGAGTCGAGAAGGTGTCACAAACATGGAAATTCTGACTTAGAAGATTTCTGAAAATAAAATAGTGCTAGTTACAGTCACTGCTGTGTTTAGGGGCTCACCTAGAAACTTCCCACTCCTGAAGGAGAGATTTCCCAATAAACACCATCATTCTTTTTGTGTTAACAGCAGCATACTTATTTTCTGTGCTATGCTTCTCTTGTCAAGAGACTTTTGAATTTCTTTCCAAAGAAAGCAGAATTAGTTAAAACAATTAGAAAGGATTCTGAAATATTAGCATAGCTAAAGTCCACATTTTCAGGAAGCAGTAAGTAATTGCTTCTTTCTCTGCTTAAGAAAGTAGTTTCTTACATGGCAATTAATGGAGTAGTATTTCTCACTAAAGAAGTAGTGGATATCTACATCAATCAAAATGTATCTAAGGCTGAGAATGAGGAAAAATTATTAATTGTTCATTTGCCCCCTCCTGATTGAAACTTGTTTAAAATCTACTGTACCAAATTTATACCAATTTTCTATATCCTCACATATCTATTTCACTTGTGGAAGAAATTTACTATGAAATCAGTGTTATTTATTCCTTAGTACAATGAGTGAAGCTAATGAATATAGAAGAGAAAGACCAAGAATTTTTTGTTTGTTTGCTTCTCTTGACAATTTTTAAAAAGAATTTTATTAGTGTGCTAGAGCTGCCATAACAAAGTATTAGAGAGTTGGCTGAATTTACAGAAATTTATTTTCTCACAATTCTACAAGCTAGAACTCCAAGATTAAAGGATTGGCAGAGTAGGTTTCTTCTGAGGCCTCTCTTTCATACTTATAAATGGTCGTCTTCTCTGAGTTTTTCCACAGTCTTTCCTCTGTGTGTGTCTGTGCCCCAATTTCCTCCTCTTATAAGGACACAAGCCATATTGGATTGGAGCCTACCATAATGTCTTTATTTTAATTTAATTGCCTCTATATTACCAAGTCTGCAAATGTAATCACTTTCTGAGGTAGTAAGGATTAGAATTTCAACATATTATTGGGGTGGGAGAAACACAATTCAGCTCATAATAGCAATCATTTTTCATAGTTGGCTCTGTGGGTGACAGCACAATGGAGTACATTAAAGCAAAAGTGGTAGAAGCAAGTAGAGGAACCCTAAGAATTATCCTCTAGCCTTAGCATGATAGTTACTGGTTACATGACCTTTGGCAACTTTCTTATCCTCTCTGGGTAATTGATCTCTTAAATTCAAACGAAGACATAAAAATGAAATAAATGATCTCTGAGATATCAAGCAAATCTATCAGTGCCATACTTGGATGATAATATAAAGATAAGCAGAAGCAATGATATACCAAGCTCACTTTTTGGTGACTGGAGAGAGAAGTTTGCTTCCCAGAGGTACCATGGAACTATTCCCTGTTCCTTCCAAATACATCCTTGAAGAAGTTTGCCATGCTCCATATTAATGCTCAATCATCTCCAGCAAAATCTGTCATGAAGTGTGTGAATCTGGCTTTGTACATCCTGGAGTATCTCAAGAACAATAATGAATAGCTGGGCATGGGATTCCATGTCTGTAATCTTAGCATTTCAGGAGGCTGAGGCAAGAGACTGCAAGTTTAAGCCCAACCTGGGCAGCTTAGCAACTTAGCAAGACCCTGTCTCCAAATAAAAAATGGTTTAGAATGTTGCTCAGTGCAAACACTCTGAGTGAGACCCGTCCCCCACCCCCAGTCTTGAAAGCAAAGAGCTTGGAATATTTGGAAATCCTTTTTAAGAGGGTTTATTTTCTTTCAACTTTAATTTTAAAGTAAAAATTATTATGGGTTGGGGAACACAAATGATGAGCAGCAACAAAGTACTTCTTGAGGGGAGACTATTGGAGCGAGGCTATGAATGCAAGCTTCAGAGAGGCCACCTTCTCCTAGGAAGGGGTCACCTCCTGGGCATCCTCTCTCAGCAGGACTGCCATTCAAAAACTGTGCAGTGCTTCACAATTCCCAGAGAGCTCATAGCTGCCTGTCTTTGCTGACCTCTACATCAACCCTTCCAGGCAGGCTTTATTACTTACGTCATAGTACAGATCAGAAAACAAAACCCAAGCCCTGTGTCTCCACTACAATCTCACTGCCTTTCAGAACATGATCCCAGCATAGGAACACTGTGTCTGGGTTAAAACCATGACATTTAGTGAACATGAAGTGGGAATTTAGTGCTTCTAATCACCTGGTCCTTCTCTGTTGCTCCTCGCAGCTGCCCACAGTTTGGCCTCCCTGCTTCTAGCTGCCTTCTTGGCCATCCTCCACGTCCCAGACGTTTTCTTTCTTTTCCTGTTGTGCTCTGTCTTAGGAAGCTGACCCTGAAGACCAAATCCTCCAGCCTTCTTGGCTGCTGTTTTTTTATTGACAGAGCCAATAAGAGGCACAAGCAGGAATTTGCAGACTTAAGGAATAAAGGGTACGGGGATATTTCTTCCTCTGGCCCTCCCAGCTTCTGGCCCACTAGGACTATCCACATCTTAGATGACCCCCTAAAAGCAGGACCTGAGGCAAGCACTGGGCTCCAGGGATTTATTTGGTAGTTGATTCCAAAACTGGAGGTATAAAAAGGATTAGATTTGAGAAGAAGAATACAAATATAAGACTGCCATTGAGCTCGCTGTTGGAAGCATCCAGAACGTACCTCTGGGTTACCTCTGTGAAACATACAGAGTGCATCTTGAAATTTCTCTCCAACATACGGGAGACTAAAAATTTGTCTACCAGCTCTGGTACCTCACCTGCTGTTCACTGGCTGCCCTAGGGGCATTGACTCACCCACAGTTTCTGGCTGAATTTCTAAGCATGTCAAGCAGGTGTGGTTCAGAGAAGGCCCTAGAAATAAATCAGAGAGACACTTGCCTCCCTTTCAGTGGAAAGCTGTCAGGGTGAGACTGAAGCTGCAGCTGAAATTGAAAGGGGGTGGGGGGATGTGACAGGGACACAAAAGTATTCACTATATACACCAAGCATGGTTCCTGCTGGGCTGCTTACTCTTTTATAGCTTTGGGGGCTCTCTTTGTTTTTTTGTGTTTTTTTTTTTTTTTGCCCTTTAACTTTAGATGTTTCCCTCTGTGCTTATCTCTATGCCCATAGTCTCTGCCAGAGTCCTTGACCCTGATTCCAATTCTGTAAATAGTACCTTCATTAAATCATCTTCCATTGAACCAGCTGAATGAGATTCTGCTTCCTGCCAAGATCCTGTCAGACACAGACAGAAGATTCTGGATGCAAAACTAAGGTTACTGGGGCATGAGACTGTACCCAGGATGATCAGTTAGATGGCTATTTCAGTCACCTCTGCTGAAGATGATGAATGTACCAAACTTAATAGAGGCAGAGACAGATGTTGACAGGTGACAATTAAATGTACTGTCCTACAGAGTCCCCATTGGAGAAACCAAGCTATACCCCTCAGGCCTAAACAAGCGAACTCTCCCTGCAAAGTAACATGAGCTTCCAAAAGCTTAATGCCAAAGGCTGAGCCTCTAATAGTGTAAGAAAAATCAGCCTCCAAAAACCTGCCATGGGCATAGACATGAGCCTCACAATGCATAGGCAGCCATCCAATCTGCTGCATCCCGCTGCTGCCTTCCTATTCATTCTGCTCCTGTGCCAGTTCATGCAGGAGCCAAAGCCAGAGGTTGGCCCCTAGGGGAGAAAGAAAGATGGAGGGAGGAGAGAAAAGTGAAACTTCCACTACACACACACACACACACACTCTCTCTCTCTCTCTCTCTCTCTCTCTCTTTCCCCTTCGGATTTCAGAAACTAAAAGCAAGTCCCATCTAGGTGTAATAGGTTGAATGGTGGCCCTCCAAAAGATATGTCGATATGCTGAGCCCCCAGAATCTCAGAGGTGACCTTGTTTGGGAAAGCAGTCTTTGCATTTAATTAAGTTAAGAACACTAGATTATCTGGGGGAGTGCTAAAACCAATGATGAGCATCCTTAAAAGGGATACACAGAGGAGAAACACAGGGGAAAACAAAGCCATGTGAAGATGAGGCAGAAATTGGAGGGATGCAGCCACAGCCAAGGAAGATCTGGAGCTGAAAGAAGCCAGAAGAGGCCAGGAAACATCCTTCCTTAGAGCCTTTAAGGAGAGCGAGGCCGGCTGACATCTTGATTTCAGACTTTTTACCTTCAGCACTGTGAGAGAGTATATTTCAGCTGTTATAAGCCAGCACATGTATGGTTATTTGTTACAGTAGCTGCAGGACACTATACACAGGATGGAAGTGTTCTAAACTCAGTAAAATTTAAAGTTTAGATGTTGCATTGGACTGCACTTTTTGTTATCTAAGCTGTTTTGGAAATGTAACGATATTGCCTGAGATTTCCATGGGTAGGAAATGCACTATTCCAGTTTTCTGAGGGTAAGAAACAATGAAGTTACTTTTTTTCATACCCAATCTAGTTGTGCTCTTTTCATAAACCTGTTTTAATTACTCGAAAGAATAGGTCCCAGTGGTATCTGGAAAATTATTTTTAATGGCCCTTGTCATCCCTATGGTAGGTACATTGGCAAATAGCTCAGCTACTATACCTGTTACCTCACCAGGCTATTCTGCAGTGGACCTGACCCACAGTGCAGGGCAGTGGCTCTGAGCCCAGCTCTGGACTGGATGGCCCTGTGCCAAACCTGTCACTTTCCTCTCTGGTAAAACAGACACCTTAAAAGCCCCTACCTCATTAGGGTTTGGGTGGCACAGAGTAAATACAGTGAAAGTGAGTGTATGCAGCTATTGAAGTGTCTCTAGTGTTTGGCTTTGCCCAGTTCCCAAGACCTGGGTCATACGCAATGCTGACAAAGCACAGCCTCTCCTGGGAGGCTCCTAAGACCCCACACACTTAGACTAGATAACAGGAGCCTTTCCCTCCCTTCTTCCACTCCATTTTAATGGCTAGCCCTTAGAGAAGAGTTGTGGAAATGCTCTGCTTATCTTCCAATCACTCTGCTTAAAGAAAATAAAATGTTTCCTTCCCATTATCAGTAGCTGCCCCATGTGGGAGGAAGAGGATGTGAAACAGAGTGGGAAATTAACCTCTACATGGTGGGTGTGTCCTGGGATATAGAGGATGAGGTACACCTCAGGAAGCACGGAATTCAATGCTGAAAAGGGGAGAGAATTCCCCCAGTACAGTGAAAAACAATACCTGGCTGTAAAGTATTGCACTGGGCTGATAGGAGCTGGCTGAGGGAGAGGCTGCATGAAAGCTGACGTAGGCAACAGACCCAGCCTGAAGGCCACATCTTGGCCATGAGGCATCCCACCTAGTCAAAGAAACTGCAATCACACTGATTTGGGTTTCCTCTTTCCCAGAAGATGTTGACCCTGTATATGTCTGGTCACTGCATCTGACGCACTTCTTTTGGCTGAAAATCGCCAATCTGCCAAGTGACTCCAAACTTAACCACTTTTGATGACACATTTTGATGACATTTCCTTCTGACAGTGTCACCCCTCTGCCAGTCACTGCTGGTTCTCCTGGTGCTCCTTTTGAGTCGCAAGGTGGATAACAAACACAAAGCATTTACATCACCCTCCTTCGTGGAGATCTTCAGGCCCAGCACAGCAGGGCAGCACACTTCTGTACGGGCAGGAAGCAACTCCCACTACACACTCTCTTGGGGCTTCTTTGCCTTTGCCAGATAGAATTTATACTTTAGAGCATTAATTTACTACAAGGACCTTGTCATAGGCCAGAAGGGTTTGCCCCAGAGGAAAACGAAGTGCTTTGTCAGGCAGCGTGCCAGATTGTGCAGCAGGAGGAAGGGATGGCTCCACTTGGCAACAGTGTGGTGACCGCCCAGCTGGCCCCTTCTGGGACCATGCTCTCATCCCCCCAACTGCATGGAGTGCAGGCTTATGGCTTGCAGCTGAATCCCTCTACAGAAATGCATTCTGCTGAGACACTCTTGCTAAGGCTACACCCTCCCCTACCTACCATGATGGGTCGATGCAAGGTACAAAGCCCCCTCCTTATACCCCTGCAGTCCAACTGAGGCCCCGACTGCCACAAATTACATGAACACAATCTGGCCTCCCTCACTCCCCATCAGGAATTATTCCTGAAGCACTTTCCAAAAAGACTGCATGCAAAGCTCTGTCCTAGTGTCTACTTCTTAGACACTCCAACTTGCACCACTGTGGCCCCTTTCAGCCTTGTGCAACCTCCCTATACAGCCAGGCTGGGTACAGTGAGGATGAAATCGTGCCTTTCTAGCCATACCAGAAGGACCTGTTTCTACATTTGGGTCCACCAAACTTTGGCATAATCGATTAAAGGCAATAAAAACAGGCAGTAACCTCTTGCTGTCCTTCCTTTTATCAGGGAGCAAAATCCTCAAATTACTTCAGCTGACTTTTCTACCTCTTGTGGGCCATAATCAGTCCCATACTGACACTAAAGCAGTCACCTAAAAGAGGAATTTGACTGAGATCAATCTCTTCAGCCCTCCTCACCTTCTGAGGTAGGAATAGATCTTTTTTCCCTGAATATACAGCCTGAATAGGAGTGGAGTGCACCTGAGTGGACATTCAATAGGATAACAATTTACCTTTCTGAAGATCAAAGTTTCAACACTACCTACTTTCCTAGAAGTTATTAGAAAATGTATTCTATAAATTACTCTTTATAATTTAATTACAAAGTAGTCTCTGTGTTGCTTAGATCACCCAGAATAAATGGACATTCTCTTCCAAAAAATGGCTATCTCAATTTTAGTTTATGTGCTTCTAAAGTGAGTGCCCAAAGCATGGTTATTCCAGTAATTGAAAATTTTCTTCAAATTCAAACATAACCAGTCCTTCCTCTAGCCTTTACCACATGACTTTGAAAACTTGTACAGTATTAGTCACTTTTTATAAATATTTTCATTTTTCTGTCTTGTACTTAATGAATTCATGTTTCTGGTATGATTTCACCAATGCAATCTAGAATCCAACTATTGCTTCTTTTGTTTTAATTACATTATTCTAAATTTAATTACATAAATTGTATCTATTCACTACAATATTTTAACAATTCTGGTGAACTTTTAAAGAGCAGTTTAATATTTTATCCTACATCAAACATATTGTCCTGCAGTTTACCTTGAGTCTGTGCATATTTTCTGTTTTGTTCTCTGCTTCCCACCCCTGTTACTACTTCTCAAAGCCAAACTACTTAAAAATCAGTGTAAGACAGAATGATGCATTTCCATCAGAATTGACTCCAACTTTTCTCCCTTTGACAATTTTGTAGTATCTGTCCCTATTTAGATTTTTTAAAAATTAGTGTAGCTAGGATCACATTGACTCTCAAGGCACCATATTTTTAACATTCCATCACTTTTTAAAAATTCATTACCAGCTTATTAACAAGTACTTATGTGTGCTACTATTCAGCTGAGTCTCCAGCTTCTGGTAGAATTTGTTCAGTTGACTCCTTGTGCCTACTATGAGACTTTTAATTTATGCCTATACCATTTCATGTTTTGGACTTTGACTCATTGTTCTAACAAAAAGATCTTTGGATACCAATTCTGTCATCCAGAAAATTCAATGTCTCTCTTTCAGCAAAGTCTAGAAACTGCTATGAAGAATGTTCTGTAAATGTCAGGCGGTAATATATGACTCATGTTTGCTGCCAGGAATTTCAGACAATTTCACACTGCATCTGTATGCCTTTCAAATCCATGACAAAAGAGGGCTGCTTTGTCTGCATGCTTTTCATTGTACATAAATGTGTCTTTCAAAACTGATGAGGAATTTAAGGAAAGTGGCCCTTCTGGAAATTTATAAATGATAGATGACCATAGTTTCACGTGCCCTGTAAGCTGGTCTCCCACACCCAACCATTGCAATTTGTGAACGACTTTGTTTCCAACTTTGCTTCCCATCAGTCTGGTACCAAGTTCTATTACTCCTGTTTAGAAGTGCTTTCTCTGACAGAGAACAGAGAGACAGAGAACAGAGAGAAAAATGTTGATCTCTCCCTCATGACCAAATCAACTCTCAAAGTCCCTGTCCTCAATAACTCATCACTTTAACAGTTAGGTTTTAATGTATGAATTTTTTAAAATTTTATTTTAAAGAGAATAAAACCAAATACAGTAAAACAGAATAAAGCTGATCAAAACAAAAGAGTGAATGTGATACAGAACTTCAAAACAGGATAATAGGAAACAATGGTTACCATAATGCTTTTTGTTATCTTCAAAATTGCTGCCCATACCATCAGACATAATAAAATCAGACAAAACAAAACAGAATAAAACCAATCAAAACAGATCATTGAAAAAAATAAAACAGTAAGATGAAGAAAAACAAAACAGTGAGAATGATATTTGACTTCAAAAATAAGACAGAAGGAAATCCCCCATAGTATGCTGTATTGCATATTGTTAGCCTCTAAATAGATGCTCAGACTACCAGCTGTAGGCCTGCAAAGTCAATCCAATAATACAAGAATTAAGTTATTTTTGTACCTCAGTTGCTGTTAACTCAGCCTATGTTTCTCCAAATCAGTCAGTTGCTTGGAGGGGGCAGTTCTTCTCTCCCAGCCCATGCCCTAACTGGCTTATGGGAAGGGCAAATTGGCTTCTTACTTCTCTTCCCAGCCCCCACATGGCTGTTGCTGGATCATGAGAAGGGTGGATTGGTTTCTTCTTTCTCTTCCTAACCATCATGGACAGTATATCAATTTTGGAAGGATGTAAATGTGCAGTCCGTTGCAAACTTAGGTCCTTCTGTGTTTCCAAGTGCCTTTCTATACTATGGCTTTCAATAGATGAGACCTAGTTCTGAAGTCTAGTAATGATTTTGCAGGTTCCTTAGCTTGCTAACTTCAGCACCTTTAGGATTTATTCAAAACAAACTTAAGCTGTAAACTGTAAGCTTTGGGGAAACTGTGGAAAGAAAGGAAGGCAAGTGGGTGGTAGAAAAGCCTACAGTTCCTGGTTCTTCTCAAATCAATTTTCCTTTCTAAGTTTTCTCTCCTGTGTATCTGTTTTCTGTATAGCATCTTCCACCATGTCTCTGAGGACACTTCTTTCTGTCCCCAAAGGATGATTATTACAAGGTTGTGTGTTTGTCAAACTTCTAAAGTTTTGATGCAACCAGGGTGGGGAGTTACTTCATAGCTTCACACTGCAAGGTCTTACAATTTAAAATTGATTATCAGCCATTCTTCCCACCAATAAGGGACATTTTCAGATTAGGCTTCAGATGAAATCTGTGCTTCTCTTTTTCTGCTCCTTGGCAGTCCCTAAGCTAAATTCTTACTTTTATCATGCCAAGAAAATCAGCAACCTGCAATATTTCCCTAAATCTAGATATCAATATTTAGAAGGTGTGATTGAGACATATGGCGAATTTTTAAATTTTAAAAATATTTATTACAGTAAAAGACACATTGCCATTAATCCACTCCAAAATATTTTTTGTCACTTTGGACACCCTTATCTTATCATTTTTCTCACTTTCTGGAAGTTCTCTTTCATGCGTATCTTTACAAAGTCTGATCAAAAATGTGAAATAACACTTCCATGTGCCATCCAATCAAAAAGAAGCTGGTTAAAACATTATAGAATCTTCTCATCCACTTTATTCACCAGATCTGTCATTGTGCAAGTTCTGTCTCTCCTCTAAAATCAAAATGACTATGAAAGGTAGATGTTTTGAATGGATTCAGACCATTGAGGCAGCCACCACAGCACAACTAAATACAATCCTGAAAAGAGAACTTCCATAATTACTTCAGAAAGTAAGAAGAACTACGGGCTACGTGTGTTAGGAATAACAGGCATATTTGGAGGAG
Source organism: Dolichotis patagonum (assembly GCA_004027295.1). Lineage (NCBI taxonomy): Eukaryota > Metazoa > Chordata > Mammalia > Rodentia > Caviidae > Dolichotis > Dolichotis patagonum. The sequence goes on from PVJX010010152.1 coordinate 31,640, forward strand.
GATTAGTGGCAGTGTGTTTTTGATTGTAGTAAAATTTTAAAATTCAACCATTCACCATATTTTGTGATCACACTGCATACATAACTTTGTAGTAAAATGTTTTGCTGAACAGACCATTTGATCTGAGACTCCAATCACAAGCATTGATGCAGACATTTGAAATATAGTTCTCTATTTTTTATGGACCAGATTTCTAGGTGGAGATGACCTCCCTACAACCCTTTCTCCACCCAAGAAGGAGGCAGAAGGAAGTGCAAGATTCCACTTCATGGCCTGATAGATGAGAAAATATGGGCCGTTCTAGCAGCTGACCTCTGGGACCAGTTTTACTTTACCAAAAGATAATGGCCCACAAGATCGCTCATTCTTTCTTAATTTGCTAGGCTGGTTTGTGTGTGTGTGTGCGTGTGTGTGTGTGTGTGTGTGTGTGTGTGTGGTTTAATCAGAGAAAAAGGAAATGAACTAATCCAACACTAAATCCCCACTAAAGCTGCAGATTCTTAGGTGCTTGAATCATCTGTGCAATATTCACTTCACTGGGAAGCAGAGAACAGAGGCAAAAGAAGGTTGGTTTCCTGGGACTGTTATAGCAAAGTCTCACAGATTTGGTGGCTTAAAATAATAGAAATTTATTATCTGAAACATCCAGAGGTTAGAAATTAAAAACCAAAATGTTAACAGTCGGTTCCCTCTGGGGTCCCTGAAGAAGAATCTGTGCCATGCCTCTTTGCTAGCTCCTGGGGTTTACTGGCATTACAGATGCATTACTGCAATCTTTGTCCTTGTCTTCACATGGCCTTCTCCCTGTGTCTGTGTTCAAATTTCCCCCTATAAGGACACACATTGCTGGGTGTGTGGCACAAGCCTGTAATCCCAGAACTGAAGAGGCTGAAGAAGGCTAACTCTGTCTCCATAGTAAGTAAATTCAGGTCAGCCTTATCTCAAAACAAACAAAAAAGGACACATGTTATCTTCAAATTAGGGCTCACCTTAATTCAGTATACCTCAACTAATTACATTTGCAAAGATTGTATTTCCAAATAGACCATATTCTGAGGTTATAAGTGGATATGAATTTGGGAAGTACCGATTTTGACCCAGTATAGAAGAGGAAGAGGGTAGACAAGGTTAGGAAACTGCTGAATCTCTCTCTCTACTCCCATCTTCTGTACTTGTCTTGAACATACGTTTATAGTAAAAGTCAGATAATGGAGTGCTTTGTGCTCATCTCTCAATCCCCACACCTGCGCTCCCATCTCAGCCCTGCCTCTCACTTGCATGAGATACATTCCTTTCTTTGCTTCTGTCTTGTCATCTGTGAAATAGAGATAATGATAATCCTTACTTCAAAGACTTGTGAATTTCCTGTACCTTAATCAGTATGGAGAGCATGGAACAGTCTTGGCACATGGTTTGTGCTCCTTAAATATTACCAGCTGCCTGTATTTTCTCAGCACTGTTTGCCTGATATATCTGTTAGAGGCATGAGGGACAGACAATGATTTAACTAATGCTTCTGTCTCCAGGACACAGAGATGCCTTACTGGGAACAGAGAGATGCCTTACTGGGGACAAACATTTTATGACATTTGTGTAAGTCTCACAACTTTACAATCACCTTCCCATGGATCATCTCAAGCAACACTCACAATGACCTCTTGAAATAGGTGGAGGTGATCTCATTTTGTAACTGCAGAAAAATTAGATTAAGAGAGTCAATACATGATTATTCCAAGATCATGCTGGAGATCCAGTTCTGCAGTGCTATGGGACCCAGGCAACAAGTGACGGCTTAGCCGGGCACACCCAGATCAATTAACCACACAGTGAGAGGGAGAGGTGGGCGTTACAGGGAGAGTTGCAACCCTGACCATGATGTGATGGCAGAGTGAACAGAAGTGGTGTCTTACCTCCATTTGCATCTGCCCAGGGATTTTAAAAGTGATTTTGGAATTGCTGAAAAGCTTTAAATGCTTGGTTTCCATCTGAACTTGGTGGCTCACCCTGTTGTTGAATAAAAAGTGGCCACTGTTAATAAACCATTCAATGCCATGGGCATCCTAGTGCTAAGAAAAGGGGTAATCATCTCACCTGCCGTTATTTCATGGAGGTTTTCTTGAAAAGTCAAGTACAAATACTGTAATTGTAAACATCAGATTGTCTTCTCGAAAAACTTTACTCAGGTCTGAGGACGAATATTTTGTAATTTTGTAAATTTAAACTTTTTAGCACTCAGTTTATCTCATTATTCACAGTCTCTCAGCAAGTTTTTGAAAGTAAAAGGACTTTTGCTATTTACTTTAAGAAAGGAGGATTCCTGGGTAAAAACTAGATTCTTCCACCACACACTAACCCTGAGTACATAGTTTCAAATTCCCATTCCTGCATTTATTTCTCTTAGACAACACTTTTCCTTTATCTGTAAACTAGGAATAATAATGATGTTCTCCTCTTAGACATCAGAGGATTCAATAAGCAATAGGTAATGTAAAACAACTTACAATACTTACAGTGTATCCCTTTATTAAATTCTGTTAGAGGTACTGGGAATAGTAGTTGCTGTATAAACTTCAGGAATTATTGTGGAAATTTCTAGAATTTTCTGAAAGGAGGCAAAGTGGCCTTCTCTCTCTAGCCTGTGGCTGCCACTGAAATAGCCATCTCTGTACAAACTGTGTAAACCTAGGCTCCTTTTACAAAGTTGAAGAATGAAATTGTACAAAAAGGAGAAAATTAAGGGAGCATTTATTGGAATTATGAAGAAGAAAAATAACTCATGGTGGGTGTTCAGGAGGGGTCCCGGTTAGTGGGGATGTCATATGGCCCCTTGGTCTAGAACTTTTTCTGGATAAGCAGAGCGTGGGAATTGGGCATTGATCACAAGAGTTCTGTGGGTTTAAATGACCAGTTGGAACCTAGGCTCTGTAAACCCGTTGCTTAGCATGTATAGTTTAAAGGAAGCCAAGATTTTAAAGAAGCTAAAGATTTTTTAAAGAAAAGTTTTATATTTTTAAGTTCTTTAAAACTCAGGAACTTGGCAGAGAGTGGCTGCAACTCCTTTAGTAAGGAGGTTTTGTATTTAATGTTTTCTGAAGTCTTAGAACCAGCTTTACTGTCTATTTTTACTTTAATTTTTATCAATGTGGCTGGTCACCATCTCTATCTCAGGGCCCTTCTCTGGCTAGTTGTCTGTTCTATTTATAAACTAACGAACTGAACTGGCTTTTATAGCATCAGCTTAGTCAGCATGAGCAAGTTGCCTTGGTGACTTGAAAGCTAGGATTGTTGACTTTCAGTACTTCAGCCAGCGTGAGACTGGTTGGCTCTATTCCCTTCCTGAGAAGCATTCATAAAAATGAGGAAACAGGTAGTTTGCAGTCTTGACTTGAGAGTTGGAAGAACCCAAAACAGTAAGGCGATCAAAAACAAAGTGAAAGGAAAACTGCTCCCAGTAGGGGCCTTTTCTCTGAAGTTGTTTAGCTATCACCTCTTCCACATTTTCAGGAAGAAACAACCCAACACAACCCTTCTCAGGAGGCCACCAACTCCAGTCTCCAAGGCAGCTGTAGATGATGTCAGTGAGACCCACTTAAGGAGTATGGCCGGCTCTTTTTATAAATTCTGTGGGGGTCTATCTCTTCTCTTTAACAGTTTCTTAATTAGTTACCCTCTTAGTGAACTCAGCTGTGTGCAATTCATGAACTATAGCTATGTTTTAATAAGCTTTAAGTATTGTCTTTGGTAAAGTCATTGTGAGAAGTTAAATGAAAACTTTCCACCTAAACCTTTCTCTACAACAATTAGCAAACATTACCCAATTTTCTCTCACACTATTTACAAGCTTTTAGAGATGTGATCTCTTTTCTCCCCCACCTCCTAACGTGCCCTCCCCTTGGCCCTTTAACTGCTATAGAGAGCTTCATAATGCAGTGCTCAACAGAAAGATAGAATTCAGCACGTTCTTGAAGATGGATGGGAAAAAAAATCACTTTATTTACAGTAGCCTCAATTGGATATTTATCATTTCCTTCAGTTATAAACATTGGTCACAAACCATGATTTTCACAGCTGTCTTACATTTTTACCATAAAAAAATTTTCACATCAACTGATAGTTGTCACAAATATCTTGGAATATCATTAACTAACATCACTACCTTAAGATAATTAGTAGACCCTCCTTTAGACCTTACTATTTAATGCATTAGCAAATATTATTTTATCACAGATTTTTACTACAAAACACATTATTATCCCACAGATTTATTTTTAAGCATTTTGATTATTACATCTAATATTATTGTGGTTTGCTTTGTAGCCCAAGAATGTTATTTTGACATTACTCTGAGAAAGGTCCATAGGCTTCACCAGGCTGCCAGCAATCATGGTATAAAAAAGATTAAGAACCACAGAGAATGGAATAAACTCCTGTAGTCCTTCCACTCATTAATAACATACTCTTTTCTCATCTTCAACTCCTTTTTATCCTTCTCCCTGCTTCCCCTGTTCCTTGGGTTCCATTTCCAAAAACACTTCTTTACAAGTGTTTAGAAATACAAACTAAAAAGTATAGACATTTCTTGGGCCAGGGGTATACCACAGTGGCACAGTATTTGCCTGGCAAGCATAAGGACCTGAGTTCAATTCTCAGTACCCCCCCAAAAAGTATAGAGCTTTTTTGATAAAGATATAAAATGCCCAAGGGGCTGGGGGACCCTTGGGCTGGAGATGTATCTCATATGCCAGGGTCTGGAGTTGACTCTTAGTACCACATAAATAAATAAGGTTGTAGGAGTCCTTTCAGTTTACTTTTGGTATGAGTTCATTGGGCCATTGATTTTGGAAATAACACTTTACCAAATTAGAAAAGTTCATCGCCAAAAAATATTGCCCTCAAAGAGTTCCAAGAGTGGCTGACTCATCAAAGGCTCACTGGCTAGAAAGGCTATAACTTGTTTAGAGGCTCCTTGGCACTCCAATTAAATTCTTAGATCTTGTGTCCTTATTTGCCTGTATTGTTTCCTCTTCTCTCTCTCTCTCTCCTTTCCCTATACCTTTTTCTGGCTCTCTTTAGGATCACAATAGAGGGACTTTATGGAAAGGGCTACCACCAATGGAGTTCATTGCATGTGTCATAAAAAATGATGAGCTTTGAGGAGCTTTAGGCCTGGACCTTGTGGACCAGTGAATAGGAACAGCTTGACTAAAAGCCCAGAGATGTAAAATGTAACTAAAGAAGTCACTTGCTGCAGGGGCTTTGAGGCAATGCATCTGCTAGTGCTTGGGGCTGAAAACTAGAGATTTGTACCCTATACCATTTATAATATAGGGGGAGGCCTGGCATCTAGGGATTCTTGTGTGTCTCAAGGTTGGTGTTTCTTTGGTAGATGTAAGCTGTTGCTGGGACCAGCATATCCAACTTTTCATCTCACATTTTAATTATAAAACAAGACCTCGTAGAGACACACAGATGATGCTGGTCAGAAGCCATAGGCTGTTGTGTGTTAGTGTATAAAGTGCAAAGACCACTCATCAGCATACAGAGATGTGGACTCTGCTCACTTCTGTGCCCCCGTCCACTGGGAGGGCTTGGCAAGTCTGAGGCTTGTTAATAAAAGAGAGGGTGGTAACTCATGGTAGGGAAAAGCCCTGGGTTCAATCCTCTGCATTGCAAAAAGAGAGAAATGCAGTCCTATGTGCATCACATGGTTGTTATAAGGCTGTGAAGAAATAATGAAAGCTGAACACATACAATGTATAAAATAATTTTCTGCTCAAATGGGTTGCAATCTTATTTCATTTGGAAAAATACATTCTTCATGCTTGAGTTCATTTTAAAATTCAGTGGTCTCCAGGATTTTTAAACAATTTAGATGTAGCAGTGAACATTTTTAAGACATACAAAGATTGTGACAGAATTTTTAGCAACATGATCCCCTCCTCAGGGTTACAATGCTTATAACCTGGAAAGAAACATATGTGGTCTTTATTTTTCTTGTCTGTTTTTGAGACAGGGTTTCACTGTGAAGTTTAGGCTGGTCTTCAGCTCACTTTGTGGCCCAGGTTAGCCTCTAACTCATATTGATCCTCCTGCCTCAGCCTCACAAGTGCTGGGATTATAGGCATGCGCCACCACAATACTCGGCCTTATTTCAACTTTTAGAACCTTAACAAAAGTACAAAATTAAAGACAAACTAGGTCCACATTATTCAAAAACCTAATCAGAATTATTTAAAAATGCCTAATTGGTAATAGGGAGCAACTGCATTCTTAAGGAGTATAGAGCATCATTTAAGAGAAGAAAGTTGACAGGGGTGAGCAAATTGAATCAGACAGAAGAAACTACAGGCATAACAGTTGAATAATGACTCCAGTATTCTAGATACAAAGAGTTTCCTTTTCCCTGTATGAGAGCTGAGCCAGTCAAGAAAATCTTTTGAAGAATATGAATACTTTTATGTCTAACTCATTCACTGTGTTATTCTAAGACCTTCAGTAAGAGACTCCCCTGCATCAGCCCTAAGCAGGAAAGATCCCCCACTTCAGCTTTGCTTCCTAACCCCTTGAGAACTCTCTCCAGCTGAGCAAAATTAGATCAGTTCTCTGGCCTATGACCTAGAATTGCTAGAGAGCTTTTGCCTGCCCCCAAATGACTTGTGCTTTCAAAGGTAACCTAAGTTCACACACTGGATCTGCAGTCTAACATGAAATCTCATGTTGTGTGACCTCATTCAGTCCCAGGATGCCACCCAGAGCTCATCCTTTTCCCGAGATTGCTGGCCTCATCATCAACTTCACATGATGTGCAAATGAGGGACAACTGGAGACTTGGAAAAACCGGGTTCGTGCACCATCATGGAAGCTGAGCTGGACTAGAAGAGGCAGCCTGATTTGCTGACAATGTCACCTCACAAAGGGAGAAGGAACAGGGGAGAGACCAGCAGAGCCTCCCCAGGACTAGAGAATGTTTATCACCATCTTAGAATCTTTTGTCTGTCAGGAAACCAGGATCCTTTCTAGAACTCACTGAATTTCTGGAGGTCAGTTAAGCACAGTTTCTGGATCTTCATGACCCACCTCTCAACACAGCCACAAAGTGAAATGCTGATGCCTCTAAGCAATGGTCCCTTGAGGCTACTGCTCAGCAAGTGGGTAAACAGAATTTGAGTAGCTCTTCTAATGACTGGTGAGCTACTGTTATGGTTTATAACCAAATGTCCATGATCACTCTCACGTGTTCAGAGACGATGCTTTTGGAAGGTGATTAGATCATGAGGGTGCTGTGCTTGCTCGAGCAGTACATACACTGAAACTCAATTATGAGGATGCTGTAACTGACTTAGTGTTAGGAGCAGAGGTTAGTTGGAGGTCAGTAACTGGGGGTGTATCTTGAAAAGGTCCACTCCCTCCCTGACTCCCCACTGTGCTCTCTGCTTCATGACCACCATGACAGGAGCAGTTTTCCTCCACCAGACCTTTCCACTCTCTGTTTCTGCGATGGACACACCCAGCTGACTGTAAACTGTAACAATGAACCAAATTAACCTCTCCTCCTTTAAGAAGTCCATGTTGGGTATTTTGTCCCTATAACAGGAAAGTGATTAAGGCACCTACCGATAGCTATCATCACAGAAGCCAATATCAAATATTTGCAGTCTTTGGAGAGTCAGAATCGGTGGAGTAGAATAATTTACCTAAAGCAAGTGTCCCGTGATGGAATCTTGAATCTATGAGGAGCTCAGGAGTCAGGAAATGGAAGACCAGCTAGAGGAAATCAGGAATGTTCTCTCATGAGGCCAAGGTCCCAGGTTAGAGCCATCTTTCCTTTTCTCTTTACCTACCAGTGGACAGCATGAAATGTGGGAAGAGGACAGTGCAGGTTCAGGACCAATCACTGCAGAATTATTCTCCTCAAAAGTCATGGTATGTGGATGCCCCCTGGTTGCATTCCTTTTGTCTCATAAGATCTACCAGGGACCAATCACCCACTGCTCATCATGAGAAGCACCCAGGCTGCCTCTACAGAGCTGTGAGAGTACAGGTTCACCTAAAATGACATTGTCTGTTCTGTGGCTGATGTTGTGGCTTGGGGATTTTTAATGAGCTCATAAAGTATTTTTTATAGTTGGCTTGTTTGTTTTAAAAACATCAGAGTTATCAGCAAGAGTTCAAGCAGATCCTATTTTGGGGTTGGTAATTTTGAAAATGGTAGTCTCTCTTACGAAATAGAAATGGCTTTCTAAAAAGCTTTATGAACTTCAGAAAGAAAACTGGTACAGGGATTGGAAGTTCAACCTCGAACAGCACATAGGCAAAAGGCAGAAGACCTGATGGCAAACCGCCTGCATAGTCACGGCCCTGCCCTCAGAAGACTTCATGCTTGGCTACGAGTGTACTCAGCTGTCGCCATCTTGGAATCCTTATTACATATGATTCTCATTTTGCATTCTCATTTTGTCCTGGATCCTGTAAATTACATAGCAATTTCTGTCCCATAGTCTATATTTTGAGACATTCCTCCTGTGTACCCCAGAGCACAAGGACGAAGCTTGAGGAAAAAAAATGACCACAGAAGATATAAGGCTGAGTGATGATTAATTTTGTCTTAACGGGATAGGGACATGGGATGTCCAGACTGAGCACTACTAGCGGGTGTGTCTGTGAGGGAGTTTTCTGAAGAGATTAACATCTGAATCATTGGCCTGAAAGCAGATTGCCTTCTCCTGTAAGAGGGCCATATCATGTCCATTTAGGACTGGAACAAAGATGTAGGTGCAGTGGACTGTGTTCTTTTCCCCCGGCTGCTTGAGCTGTAACATTAGTCTTCTCCTGCCTTAGGCGGGGTTTCTGCCATAAGTCTCTTGTTCATATAACTACACCACTAGCTTTTCTGTGAATCTAGATTTCAGACAGAAAGTCATGAAACTTCTTAGCTTTCTACAGTCATCTTAGTTGACTCCTTATAATATATAAGGGAGGATCTCTCTTCCACTAGAAAACTCTACCTAACATAGGCTGTCAGCCAAAGTCCTCCTGGAGAAAACAGATTTCATACAGACCCCCAATTCCATTTTGAACTGACTGATCCTCCCTGGGAGAGCATGTCTGTCCTTTTTTGGCCCAGACCATGAAGCTGAGTCCAAACACTCACCAAGCTACATGTTGAATGGCTTTTGGACTCTTGCGTCTCAGGAGCCTCCTTAGAGGACTCAGAATTAGAGCAGGCTGAAGAACTGAATTATCGCTTCTCGCCTTTTGGCTAAGATCAAGTGTAGTAGCTGAAGAACTGAATTCTTTTCCAGTGACTGCTATAAAAAGTTACCACAAACTTGGTGGTTTAAACAACACAAATTTATTCTCTTACAATTCTGCATGCCTGAGGTTGCAAATCAGTTCTATGGACCTAGAATGACAAGGTATCTGGAGATCCCAGGAGAAAAATCTGTGCCTTGCCTCTTCCAGCTTCCATTGGCTGCCAGTAATCCCTGGTTTACAGCTTCACGGCTTTGATCTCTGATTCTATAGTCATATTAGTCATATTGTCACCTTATCTTGGATATTAAATCTCCCTTGTCTCCTTCTTATGAGGACACTTAAGGTTACAATTAGAGTCTACCAGGATTAGCTTCTCATCTCAAGATCCTGACCTTGGTCATATTTCCAAAGTCCATTGCCATACAAGGCAACATTCACAGGTTCCAGGGATTCTTTTGGTCATTCAGACTACCAGAAGTCTTGAGAAAGCTGGGGCCCTGCCAACAGACTCACTGTCTTCAAGGTACCCACATTGTTCATTCTGGGCCTGAAGTTCCAGACCCGCACCCAGCAGAACCACTTTCCTGCCTCCACCAACCTGTGCCTGTGGGAAAAATCACTTCAGGAGATGAAAGAAAAACGACAAAGAAGAGAAGAGGAAAAAGGGACAAAGGTGGCCAGAGATTTAGCTCAGTGGCATAAGCACCTACTTGGAAAGTGCAAGGCAATGAGTTCAATCCCTGGTACCAAAAAAAAGGGGGGGGGGAGACAAAGGAAGAGAGCTATGCCCACCTGATTAATATGATAAATTGAGCTGTACCATGTTATTGATCTCCTCTAATGAGGACATGCATAATCCTAGTACTTAGCTTGACTTAAAGAAGGAACCAATAATATAATTTCAGGTTCTAAACTGTGCCAGGAAGAGGCCATCGGTTGGGCACTAAGAATTAAAACACAATCAGCCCTCCAAATTTACAGATTTACATACACACATTTAACCAACCATGGATCAAAAAACCAAAATCTTGGAAAGGGAAATTGTATGCAGCAGGTCACATGGCAGGTCCTCCTTTTTTTGTGTTGATTTCCTAAACAATATAATATAACAACTATTTTGATAGTATCTATGTTTTATTAGGTATTATAAATAATCTAGAGATAATTTAAAGTATAGGGGAGTATTTGTATAGGTTATATGCAAATGCTGTCCATTTTATATAAGAGACTTGAGCCATCCAGGAATTTTGTTATATTCAAGAGGTCCTGGGACCAATTCTCAAAGAATACAAGAAACTACTATATCAATTTACAATTAGGTGGGGACAGCTACTGGAACCAATTAAACATAGCAGCCTGCTTACACTTTTTACAAATTTAAAAATGCTAAGGTTATACACCTGTAATCCCAATAATCTAGAAGGTGAAGCAGGAGGAGTGCAAGTTCAGCTTCAGGTGAATCTATTTAACAAGACCCTGTCCAAAAATAAAAAAGGGCTGGGAATGTAACTCAGGGAAAAATCCCTTGGTTCCATTCCTAGCACTGGAAAACAAACAAACAAACAACAACAAAAAAAAAAAAATCCCAGAAAGGTGGCCTAGAATGGGCTCTGTAAAGACAGGCCTTTTTCTGTTTCACTTAGGAACCTAGCTGACAGCAGAACAAGGCCCAGGGAAAAACAAGAACAGGTGGTCCATTATCAAAGATTGCCACTTGTTCATCTCCTCTGGAGAGTTTGAACACCAGGAAAACAACTTCCAGTTCTACAGAAACAATAATTCAATGTTAGTACTTGGAAAATGTACCTGGCACTCTGGGTGAAGTTTAGCATAAATTGTATGCTGTGTTGAGCAGGCCCTGAACTCCCTCTGAGAGTACGAGGTTGTCCTCTGTGTTCTGCTTGCCTCTACAAACTCTTCCCAGTCCCTGACATTTCTCACAAAATTCTCCAGTACCAACTGGTGTCCAACTGCCATGGAGAGGTCACACCTAGGCAAGCATCAGATAACGCTAGCGATGGGAGGGGATTTAAGGAAGAATAAGCTCCGTGAAAGAATCAGCAGGAAGGTCAGCTGCATGGAAGAGGAGGGACTGGAATCAGGGAGCTCTGCACAGCAGCACTCATTCGTGCCAAGTCTGGTCTTGAAGGGCAGGCCCAAAGCAAAGGTGATGGTATAAGAATGAAAGTCAATGTGGTCAGAATAGTTTTCAAACTACCATGCCTCAAGGTATACTTGGCCTCTCCATCTGCACAATGGCACCTGACATTCTTCCTTGCTGCCTCTCCTGTGTCTGAGTTATTGAAACAGTATGTCTGGTCCCTCTCTACGCATCCCTGCCTCACTGCATTCATCCTCAAAATAGCCACATAAATCAATGCCAAAAATTCCCTGCCTAACTCCCTCGGAGGCTTTCTATAGCATCTGGAATTTAATCCAAACTCCTTATCAGTGCCAAAAGTCCAGCTCTGACCTGCTCCAGCCTTACTGTCCAACTTTGTCATACCTCAAACTATTCCAGAGGTGACACAGCCCTAAAGGTGCTGCTTGTCCTAACTTCTGGCAAGGATGTATTTTTCCAAATGCCATATGTATTGTAAATCATTAATTTCTGCCCCTAAATAATTCTATGAGTAAAATGATTTATCTTTATCTTACTGATGAATAAATCAGGACAATAAGAGTTTATGTAAATATCAGAACTGCTGTCTCCCTCATTATGTTTTATGGCTATTGTTTGAGTGTGTTCCCCAAGAGTTCATGTGTAGAAATTTAATCTCTGTTGTGAGATATTAAGAAACAGGAAATCTGGGCTGAGGATATAGCTCAGCCGCACAGTGCTTCCCTGTCAAGTGCAAGCTCTTGAGTTCAATTCCTTGTACAAAAACACAAAAAAACAAAAGAAAGAAAGAAAGAAAGAAAGAGAAAGAAGAAAGAAAGAAAGAAAGAAAGAAAGAAAGAAAGAAAGAAAGAAAACAGGAAATGTATGTACTACAGTGTTTAGAAAGAGGGTTTTTGAGAGGTGATTGACATTACATAACAACATCAGGGTGGTGCCCCCAAAGCAGAATACTAGTAGCTCTATAAGAAGAGGGAGAGAAAACAGAAGGGATTTGTAAGTACCTCTTACCATTTGATCTCTTATGCAGCTTTAGGACTCTGCTAGTAAGAAGGTCATCACCAGATGCAGATCTTTAAATTTGTAAAACTATGAGCTGCATAAACCTCTTTTTAAAAACAATGTTACCCAGCTTCAGAGATTTCACTAATTATGAAAAATTAAGACATCTACCCCTCTCAAAACTTCTGTAGCCAATAAAAGTGATGGTTCAAACCTAGTGATAACATGAAAAGCCACTCAGGTCACGCTGCAAAGGGAGAAAAGTAGACTTTCACTTACACAGACACACACACACACACACACACACACAGATAGTACACATCTGCCTTTGAAAAATGATATACATTCATACACATGTAGAGAATAGTGTAAAATTATACAAGCAAAATTTTACCACTGGTTATCTCCAGAAGCAGGAGAATGAGTGCTTTCTGTTATATTTATTCCTGAATTTAGACCTGTAAAATACATACAATAATATGGAATGGCTCTGCTCAAGTTTCACTTTTTCAGTAAGATTTCCCTAAATATCCTATACCTACCCTTACAGTCACCCCTTGCCCCATTCCTGCTTTATCATTGTCTGTGTCATATAGTTCTACCCATTATATTGTTTTACATAATTATCTTAGTGATTATTTTTGTATCCTATTGCAATGGTAAAGACATGGGTTGAGTGTGGCCCCAAAAATTTCATGTGCTGAAACCTTGGTTTGTGGTGTGGAAGTGTTGAAGCAGACTTATTAAAAGGCAGGGCCTGGTATGAAGTGATTAGATCATGGAGGCTCTATCATCTTGAATAGGTTAATGTTGTTTTGAAGGGTTGGATCAGGTTGCCTGGGATTGGATTAGTTCTCTGGAAAGCAGATGGCTATAAAACAAGGCCATCTATTGCTTTAGCCTCTTCTGCCCTCAACCAGTTCCCTTTCTAATCACCACCACATTATGATGCAGCCATGGGGTCCTCCCTACAATGCCAATATCCACCACCACTATAATCATGAGCCAAATAAACTTCTTCCTGTTAAATTATTGTTGAAGTTACTTTCTTGTTACTATGACACCATACCCAACACCTGTAATGTAAAGGAGGAGAAGTTTACTTTGGTTCATATTTTAGAAATTACATTCCATGGTCAGCAGGATCCCAAAAGAAAATGTCATGGTGGAAGGCCCTGAGTGGTAAAAAGTTGCTCACATCATAGTGGCCAAGAAGCAGAGGAAAGGGAAGAGCGGAAAGGAAGACATACTCATACAGGTCAAACCCCAGTGACCCACTTCCAACCAGGCCCCTACTATTAGCATATGAGGCCAGGCCTTTGGAAGACATTCAATCTAAACCATAACATTTTAGCCTTGGCCTCCAAAATACTCATGTGCATCTTTTTATGCAAAGTGATTTTAGTCCATCTCTAAGAGCTGCCAAAACCATAAGAGTTTCAACAATGCTGAAAATTTCAAGTTAAAAGTCTTCTCTGAGGCTCAAAGCAAACCCTTAGTTGTGAGCTCCTGGAAAAAATCAAAAAGAAGGTTGAACCCTGTTAGCATACAATGGCTGGGTAAAGATTGTCATTCTGAAAGGGAGAAATAGAGGGGATAGAAAGGAATGGAACCAAAGTAGGACTGAAACTCAGAAGGAAAAATGTTAAATTCTGCAGCTCCAGGTCTAGTATCCAGGGCAAAGATATGAACTCCAAATGGCTTGAGTAGCTCCACCCCTACAGCATAACCAGTTGTAGCTCCCATGACCTCTTCCTTAGGGTAGCTCCTCTCACTGCCTATAGCTTTGCTTGGATATTGCACATTTCTGGCTTCTCTAGTTTCCTAGTCTAGTTTTCTAGACCCACACTCAGCTTCACTGTCATAGTTTCATACATTTCCCTTTCAAGGGCACAGTGCCTGGCCACCCAAGCCTTCTTCTGAAATCTGAGGGGAGATCTCCCTGAACCCACAACTCTTGAATTCTGTATGCCTGTAAAAGCAAAACCACATGAATGACATCAAGGTCTCCAAAGCTTAAGCAGTAGCCAAGACTCCTGAGATCATGGTTGTAAAGGCCTCCAAGTGTCTTGATAGCTGAACACTGTGAAACTGATTCATGAGCAGGGTGTCCTGGGGCTCTCTTCTCAAAGACTCTTGAGCTTGAGAAAAGGTGGGGCCTTGCTGACTCCCTGGATACCTTCAAGGAATTTTTCTTATTGCTCTGATGCAAAGTACGTGGCTTCTTTTTAATGCTAATATGTTTAGCAACCCAGTTGTATTGACCAAAATTTTACACAACCCAATTTTACAGGCATTTTCTTTTCTGACCACAAGAATAATTTGTCAAATTATTCAACTTGGCTTTTTGCTCCTACTTCTCACAGGAGGTCTGTACAAAAAACAGCAAGTAGTCACCATGCTGCATTGAACATTGGACTGCTTTGGAACTTTCTCCACCAAATTAATTAGTCTGCCACTTTTAATCTCATTTATCTGCAAAGTCTAAAAGCACAAGGAAATTTAGACACATTTTCCGTCATTGCATAAAACATACGGCCTCAAGTCCAACTGCCAATAATTGGGAACTTCCTTGTTCCCAACTGAAACCTCCTGAGTCTGTCTTTACTGTCTGCATTTCTGTCAGCATGCTGGTCTTCCAAGCTCTGATGAGAGTCTCACATCATATCTGGCTTATAGCATTTTAGGGTTTATCTAGTTGGCATCTCCAAACCTTTTCAAACTCCTCCTGTGAAGGAGAAGTTTTCTAAACTATAAAAAGCTTCCAAAGGCTTCTAAACTACGCGGTCAGGTAATAGTCACAGCAACAACCCCATTTCTCTTGTACCAAAATCTTAGTTACTTTTTTGTCACTGGGACACAATACTTGTCGTCTGTAACTTAAAGAAGGAGAGGTTTATTTTGACTCATTAGCAGTTGTAGTCTACAGTTGGCTGACTCCAAATAGGAAATGGCATGGTAAAAGGGTGGAGGAAAGATGCTTGTATCATGGAGGTCAGGAAGCAGAAAGATAAGGAAGAGCAAGGAAGAATATATATCTTCCAGGTCACATCTCCAATTACCTTCCTTCAACCAGGCACTGCCTATGAATGTATGAAGCCTGTGGGGAACATTCTTGATCTCAATCACTACAAGTTATCCAGCCTCAGGTATTTTGTTTTAGCAACACAAAATGGACTAAGGCACCCCTTTAGATTATAAATTCATGAGAATCAGATTATTGTCTTTTATGATCACTCATACATTGCTAGAATCTCAAACAGGTAACTCATAATGAGCACTTAATGTGTTGAATGAAAGAATGAAATAGTTGTTAAAACAAAAAGAATGTCATTTTTAGAAGATACCTCATAGACTGCCTCTTCATCTGAGACAGACTCAGATTGGAGGCTGACATTGTTGTGGGTCATAGGTTTCTAGCACTTTGGGGAAAGTGTATGTTGTCTCAACTTTATGGTCCTTGGCCCAGGAAGATTATTGCCACTAGGAAAGTATCTATTTGCCTAGTGTCCTCCTCTTCCTACTTTTACTCTGTGTGTGAGTAATCTTGTAACCTCTGGAAATTTGAACAACGGACAATGTGTTAACTTTGATCACCTCCATTTGTGGAAATGGCCCAGCTCTCTCTTCCTGACCCATGGAACAGCTGGTCAAGACAATGTAAACAAAGCCAGGTGCTAACTGGTTCCAACTCACTGTCCAGCATTCAGAGACTTAGCTCATCCTTGGTTCCAAGATTCTGCTGCACAATTTATACACCACTTTCAAGAGGCTTGGAAAACAAATATAGTCCACAGAGCCATCAAAAAAGACACAGATCGATAGCTGAAATTTTTCCTCTTGCATAAAACTTGGGGATGTTCATGGCCCCATCAACCCAATAGATAAACTTGGTCTTTTGAGATAACTGGTCAGAAAACTCAAAAATTCTTTACAGTTTTTAGTCTATTGGAGAAATGATGATGTCATTGTTGTATATGTGTATATTTTTAATTTGACTTTTTAAAACTGTTAGTATATCATTATAAAAATACCAAAGAAAATCCATCAAGCATAATCTTGCCATGTTAATATTACAGTTCTAGTTTTGCAAAGTCCCCTTCCAGTTGCTATCCAGATGTATACACATTATCGTGTCATTATGCATGTTCTATGCATGAATGATTGGTGTGATATATCTAAATGACTTTTCCTTATAAAGAATGTGCTTTAATTTAAGTCTAGTTATGATCTTCTTTTAAAAGAGAGCAGGAAGCAGAAGGCAAGAGAGAATCTCTGATACATCAGACATTGCTGCTTCCCACTATTGCTCCATCCTTTCCTCACCAAGTGCTCTATCTGCAGTTCTTGAAGCTTTGTCCTTGATTTCTTCATATAGATAAAATTTATTGAGAGCTTCAAAGAACTTTGTGGTTTACATGGATCAGTATTGTCTAAATTGGAAATTAAAATTGAAATTTAAAAATATTTATATATTCATTAAAATAAAGGAAGCTTGTTTCACATATTAACATAATGTATTTTTATTGAAAAGCAACATGTTTTCCAAGACAAAGGAAAATTTAATTTTAACACTGACATTGCTTTGCATTTTCTGCAAATTTCTTTAGCTTAACGAAAGACATCTGGAATCTTATCTCTGCTTTTGCATTCAATTTGTTGTAATATTTTACTTTGGTTGAAGTATCTGAAGGAAATGTAATCTTACAGAGTTATACACAAATAGCTTCCATATCCAAAGACTGAACCAGCCAAGCATCAAACATGTTCAGAAAAGAATTGCATTTGTACTGAACATTTAGAGACTTTTTCCTTCTATTTATTTTCTGAATAATATAAAAAATATATACTATTCCTATTGTATTGTAGGCCTTATAAGTAATCTAGAGATTGTTAAAAGGATAATGGAGGGTAAGTTTACTTTACATCCAAATCCCATGCCATTTTATATGAGGGGCTTGAGCATGTTCTGATTTTGTTATGTTCAAAGAATCCTGGAACCAATCTCTGAGATACTAAGGGAGTAAAAGATAAATGCAACTAAAAGTGAGGAGTGTTTGAGTAACCTTTCCAGATCACTGAGGATATTCTTCTTTGTTACTCCTCAAAACTTGACAATGGGAATTTACTAAAGATTAGTTGCAATGTAGACTCTTAAATGATATCAATACATTTTCATACTGTTGTATTACAATCTGCTAGTTTATTTTGCACTTGGATCTTTTACCCATACATGATTTCAATGCAGTATACATTGATCATTTGAAAAATATTGGTCTACTGTATTATGTGAAGTTTCCTTGACAATTCATTACAAAATATCAAAAAAGTACATTTGCTCATAACACTACCAAACTCAGTCTTTAAGTATTGGGAGGCTCATAGGTTTACAGTGTGAACATAGATAGTCCAAAATTCTTTTTGTTTTATTTTATTTTATTGGCTTAAAAGCTTGAATTTTAATATTGATAACACATATGATCAGCTGTTCCCTTAAAATGACAGACTCTCTGTGTTCTGCTTTCATAAACTATCTGCCATATAGTCTAATCTGAATAATCATCGTTCATCAGTCATTTGTCAAGTAAAAATGGATTCTAAGAAAAATGTGTTAGTTTATCTTCTCATGTAACTGCACAACTGTTTTTCCTTATAACAGCCAGTTAAGTCAGTTTTGAATCAGAAATACTTTATGCCTACTTTCCATGTCATTATATGGAATATCAAAATATGAGCATGAATTTGGCTTTTTAAAAAAATTTTAGTGTGTAATAGTAAAAACAAAAATGGCTTTAACACCAAATTGTACAAAGGCCAAAGCCACTGACTTAGCTCACATTAGAATGACAGACTTATCCACTGTTGCTTTTGCATCATACAGTAAAAAATTCAAATAACATTATGGCAGTACTATGAAAACAATTTGACCTTGTAAACTGCCTGAAAGGGTCTGTAGATCATAATTTGAGAATAACTAGTCTAGAGAAATATTGAGATGGATCACATGGGCAGTGAATACAGTACTTACATTGATTTGATCTTGGATCCCACTCTGGGGAGAGCTGAGTTGGCATGTCTGAGTCATTGAACTCTTATTCCTTCTACTTTAAGGTTGTACTGAAAAAAAAACTAAGAATCCTTTTTGACTACTCTTTCCTAGTTTTCATCATTTTTCTCAGTTCTCAATATCTTACCAATCTAAGGGAAAAAAGTTGCACTACAGCTACAACAAAAACTTTCTCCTGCACTTTGGAGTAATATTCCCAAACCACTTCCTCCTTCCCCTTGGTTAAACTTCAGTCTGAGCCTTTCTGTATAAGGAATCTGACCAAGAGACAGCAGCTCAAGCCCTACATAATCTCTTACCCACACAGTGCCAAAAATATAAATAAGAGTTTTAAACTTTTAGTCCTCTTGTGCCAGAAATGCATCCTTAACAGTTTTGTTCAAAAAATACACTCTAAGCAGAAATAGATAAGAGGAAGTTTAGAGTGTCCCCACTTAGTATTTGATGAGAGACACTAATATCAGCAATCTTCAAATATATGGTTTTTCATTACTGCAATTTTTTCTTAAGTTTTATCCTTCAACTTGTTTATTTTAGCCAGCATATATTCTAGCATCTGGCAGGAAAACACTTTTAAGCTATGGCATTTTAGGGGGCACCTATACAGCCTATGGCTTGTATGTACTATACCCTTAATTCCAGTAATAATTGTTCTGTTTTCATAGGAAAGTTAGTAAAATAGATAGTGTTAGGTAGTGGATAGATGTTAAGTTCTTAATATAAGGAGGACCAAGGAAATATTAAAGGGCAGGATCCAGACAACAAAAATGTAGAAAGTCTATGTAAACTGGACTGGATAATGACGTACTTGGACAAAGAGTTGAAATATCAACTTTGAAGAATTAATGCAAGAAAGTATCCCACATATGAAGAGTTTAGTATTGTGGCTAGCAAATGTGGATTTGGGGTCAGAATTATCTATTCAATTTCTAGTTCTATAAATTAGAGTTGTGACCTTAGAAACATCATCTAAACCCTCCAACCTTTGTTGTTTTGTCTCTAAAATGGAACCTGTAAATGCTATAATTGATAATATTGCTTTGGGTTTCACTGGTACAGGACCCCAGCTCAGGAGATGAAGCGAGGAAAAGGAGGTCACATTATATCTTCCCTCAGCTCTGTCCTTGAGAGGTTTTAATTGTGTCCAATCTCTACGTGGCCTGTTCTACAGTGCCCCCATCCTTCCCCATCCCTCCAAATCTAAAGATGTATCATATAGAAGATGACTTGCATGGTGCTCCTTGAATGCAGAGCAATTGTTTCAGTATTAGTTAAATCAAGCTTTATCTCCACATACTGATGTGTATAGAGTTGGCTAAGCTATGACCTTTTCCTTTCAATAGGCTCTAAGCAATGTAAATAGGACTAGCTGAGGTACTGATATATAATCTTTAAAGTCGACCCAACAGTTTTCTGTTGCATTGTGTCTCCCTATAAATGATTGAACACTGCAGGATGGCAGAGCCACATAGCTCCAGGAAAATCATCATGGGTTCAGGCTTCAAGATGAGAGGGTAAGATTTCCCAGGGCACAAAAGTTTACATATTGGAAACTGAAGTAACAGCCTCTTAAACATTTAAATGCTACCCCAGTTGAGTTATGAAGATTGGTCTTTCTGCATTCCCTTCTCTACACATGTTGCAGAGGTGCTTTCTGGCTTCCTAGCTAAGCTCAGCCTCCAGACTCAGGTAATTCTCACCATTCTCACCAACACTCATCCTCAAGCCACTCCCTTCTTCACAAGTTAATAAATTTGGGGTGAGGCATTGGGGCAAGGCCTTTTGTTCTGTGAATACTCACCTGGACGAGATTTAGGAACCCTTGGCTGCCCATAATTATAAATATGTCTTAGTGTCTTTATTTTAACTGTGGGTTTCACTGGAGGTGGTAAATTGGAATTAACTCTCCAGGATTGCAATAACGTTCCAATAAGATTACAAATATAATCTTCCTGAACTGTAAGGAGGATGAGGAAAAGGAGGATGAGTGTTTGAATTACAAGAGTACCAGCTTTGTTTTGCACAATTCCTGTGGCTCCCTTATTACTCCCACATAATTTTGTTCTTAAGCCCTCAGTAAATAAGCCATGCTCCAATTATTCTACTTTGAGTGTGCCATCTGATCCCTGCTGTAACCCACACTAATATAAGATCCTTCTCTGTTTTTCTCTGTATCACAGAGCATATTCCCCTGACCTTTTGGCCAGTTGGATTCAGCCAACAAAGATGATAGTAAATACTGGATGATAGGAGCTGAAAACTTGCCAGTGTGTATATTCAGTGCTTCCTATGGTTCCAGCTTCTACTAGATGATGACCTCCAGGCTTCAATATTTAGCTCCTTCCCCTTATTTCATGTTGTTGGTGGTATCTCAGTTGCCTCACCTGCCTGGGTTCTCTCCTCTTTAATCATCTGTATAACCAATTCCATGGATTCAGTTTCTTTTGATGTAAATACTATGAGGGATTGTGCTGTACTTGTTGAGTACTTAGATAGAAACTAAACCTCAATTTCTTCATCTGTAAAATGAAGCTAATGCGTAATATTATAAGAATATTAATGCACAAAAAATACATTAATAAAGGTGACTGCTCAATAGCTATTAACCATTATTTGTCTGCACAGTTTCTCATACTATTTGGGATAAAATCTATCTTTTGTAATATGTTTGTAAAATTTGCTTATCTTCCCTCCAGCCTCATTTCTCTCCCTCTTTCTCTTCTCATATAGGCATCCAGCCCTATATAGCTTCCCATTTCTTAAAGTCTTTCTTGGTTCCATGTACTAAATCAGTTTACTTTACTATAATTACTTTTCTCTATGCATCTTCTCTACTAAATCTGTGGAATCCCCAGTATTTTCTTGTTCACAGCTCACACATGAATATTCAACAAATATATAGGAAAATAAGCATGAAGGAAAAGAAAAAAATGGAAAGTGTTGGGTTCCACCCCTTTGAAATTCAGTGTGGTATCTGCCTAACATGGCTCTGGGCCCTGGAGAGACAGCATGTCCCTTCAATACTGACTTCTGCATTCTTCTTTCAAGCCCGAAATTGAACTTCCCACTTTTTGTGAGTGTACCATCATTCTTGCATTGAGCTGTTAATAGGCCATTCTGCCTGTTCCTTCAAATCCCATACCCTATCAAACCTAATAAAAGCCTACCACTTCTTTGTCTTCCTCAATGGGATCTTGCACTCTTTTGCAGCATTCCTGTGCATGCAATAAAAGCCTTGTTCTTTTTTTCCTCTGCATTTGTTTCTTTACTGCACCAAGAAAAACCTATCAGAAAGGAAGAAGAGAAAAAGAAAATGAGAGAAATAATAAGGCAAATAATGTTGTGAAAATCCTAGCAAAATGGTGGGTTAACAAACCAATTCAGTAAACCAGGAAAAAGGTAGACAACAGCTGCTTCTTACTAGGAAGCAACACATTGGAAATCTAGACAGAAAACAATTCCATGTTATACAAACCAAGGAACTATAAAGTGAACATGAAACTGAGATAAGTTTCTAGCCCGGTCAAGAGCTCTTTATTCACTTCCTGTTGACACAGGAAGTGGCTTTACCACCCGTCATGTAAAGTAAGAAGGGTAAATGGCACCATCACAATAAAAAAAGGAGTGATGGAGAGTATGGCTGGCTGATTTGGACAAATACACAAAACTGTTGAGCATTAGAAATGTTCCTTGGGCTAAAAAATTTATATGGCTTTGTGTGTGTATGTGTATGTGTATGTGTGTGTGTGCGCACACACACTTTTTGAGACAAGGTCTCATTCTGTAATTCAGGCTGACTTTAAACTCACTGTGTAGCCCAGCCTAGCCTTGAACTCACAGCAAGGCTCTTAGCTCAGCCTCCCAATTGCTGAGATTATAGGGTCCAACAGAGATGGCTTTTAAAAGTCTTAAACACCTAAGAAAAATCTCCTCTCTTTTATTTCCCTTCCATCTTGAAGTTGAGGTTGTGGACTTAGCTATCTGCATGACCAAACCAGTCAGTCACCTAATCTTCTCTTATCTTGTTGCTGAGCTCTGTCGTAACACTGGTGAGCTAGGTGTTCAGGTGGCATATCCTATAGGAGAGAGGCTGGTGTTCCCCCACCCCCACAAAGCTTGTAAGGGCTGGGTGGGGTACAACTCATGTTTCTTTTGTGAAATGGAATGTGCAAACGGGATGTGATTCATGTCTGTGGACACATAGTATTCCTGACAGCTAGTCCGGAAATGCTGTTTAATGTCTAGTCTGGTAAAGCCTCTTCAAAAGTAAAATAGAGGCTCCCAGGGAACAATTGTTTTAAAATGAATGTTTCTTATCTCTTCAAGGACCAAGAGGCACTCCCACCACCAAGTTCTCAGTACACTTTACACTCCCCCCTCTCCCTGTCCCCCACACCCACTGCCTACACAGGAGCCTGCATACACAGGCACTTGAAAATTCTTTGGAAAAATAGCACACAACACAAAGCATTCTTTAGTCCAAAATATGTTGTTTTCCAGGCAGAATGAATCTCCTTTAATTTATAAGAAATAAAGAGAAATATTTAAAAACTTATAAGAACAAACTAAATCCAGCTCTTACTTGTTGCTTTGTAAATAAGGAATGGAGAAAATGTAGAGACAAGAGGTATCCATAAATTAAGTGCACTTATAAGGTGAATGGTGGATTCCCAAGAAGGAAATGAAGACTGCCCCTCTGATCAGAGAAGTAAAACACATTTTATCTTAATTTTTAATGTATTTTTTTGCAAGGACGTACCCAGGTTTACAAAAAGGAACAAATAACAGAAACACAAGATCCTGATGAAAGAATTATGGAGTTCACCAGCTGAAGCAACAGTATATTGGAAACAGTTCCTTAGATATCTTGACAGAAATGAAAATATGTATTTTAATGAAAGTATGCAATTTTATGGTTGAGAGAAGCCATGAGTATAAACACTTACCTAGTCAAAGGACATCAAGACCTTTACTCAACAATTAAATAGTATTTGACTGTCCGATTAATAAGGACATATTTTGAATTCCTCAAGATTTAACAAAATGACATATTGGACTATTTAGATTTTCCACCAGACCAACAAAAACACTTTGACACCCTTTCCCCACACTTGGGGTGCAAGAATCTGCCTTTGACATTTTTCCAGAATCCTCAGCCCACCAACTCTGAAGTCACACACAGCTCAGAAAGTATAGAGGTGACCTCTAAAACTCAAGTGATGCTTATTTAAAGTCTTTTCCAATCTATCAGAAGGAGGTCTAGAAGTTTTTGTAAAGCTAGGTAGCTCACTGTCCAGAAAAACAAAACAACCAACAATTAAAAATAACAACAAAAACTTTGCTTCTCTGATCAGAGAAGTCATATTCATTTCCTTTGGGAAATGTTACCATTAAGGTTCAAATAAAGGTAATTTATAGGTTACTCTTCTCCCTATCTGTCCTCCCTGCTTCCTTCTCTGAGCAAGATGAGGGCTGGTGACTTGTGGAGTTATCCTAGTCTCACCTGTGTTTATTCATCACATTCAAAGGGTGACTCTAAGTTTTCTTTCTGAACTCTTAGCATCTTTGAAACCTCCATTTCTCTCATGGTAATTTCACATTATTAAACTTGGCAGTAGTTGGCAAGATTTAATTCTAGAAATGAATTGGAGTCATTTTAGGAAAGCTTGAGACTAGATCTCTGATACAGAAGAGAGGAGAGGAGCAGGCGTGCTATGTGCTCAGCCTGGATGAGGCTCACTTGCATCTGCAATGGTGTTTAACTGTCTGGAGGAAGTTTACTTTATAAGGTGAGAAGGAAAGCCCATCCAGATGGGACCTGCATACCAAAGGCTCAACCCTGGGCCCAACTCGGAAGCTCCTTGCCTCAGAGACAATGCAGAACCCAGTTGTGGAGGTCAACATCATCACACAAGAGCAATGCCCTGGGGATGGAAAGCAGATGTTTGGCCCCGGCCAAGGGACTCTCCAGGCAGCAGGAGCTGAGCTGGAGCTGAACACACAAGGAGTAGTTCGCCCAAGCCTGTGGCACAGGAATGCTGAACGGCATAGAGAAATATGAGAGGTATGTTAGTAATGCAATTTCTTTTGTTTTGTTTTGTTTTCTGGGGTTTTTTTCTTCCTGTTTTTTTTTTTTAATCCAGGGCCTTATACATGCTAGATAAGTACTCTACCACCAAACTGCATTCTCAACTTTTAATTTAATTTAATTTAATTTTATTTTATTTTATTATTTTGAGACAGAGTCACTAAGTTTCCTAGTCTGGCCTTCAACTTGAGATCCCTCTGCCTCAACCTCCCCAGTAGCTGGGATTACATGGGTACTCTGCTTACCCAGCTAGTAATGGACTCTTATGTAATGTTTCCTATGTGCCTGCATTGCCCTAGGAGTTTTATAAAGTAGCTAACATAATATTCACAGCAACTGAAGTAGGTACAGATATTCAGCTGGAAAGGTTCTGTCTTCCTCTCCAGAATCCCTTGCTTCCATTCTGTATCCTGTTCTGCACCTTGGGAATCTAGCCTTTATGGTTGACCTAAGCCCTATTTTCTTCTACTAGATTCCAATTGGATTCAATTAGGGGGTGGGAATTGGGGGACAAAATGCACCAACATCCCTGTGTGTATGTAAGATTAAGGCTGAGAGATAGCAGTGGCAGCATTCTTACACAGAAAGCTTCAGCTTCTATCACACAACCCTTCCTACAGGCAACCCCTTATAGGTGCCACCTCCTGGGCCTTGAGGCAGTACTGGCTCCATCATGTTGCCAATTCTTGGCTGCTTCACTGCTGCTTTCTGCTTTCTCTTACTCCCATCCTCATTGATAAGTAGCATTGCTGTTAAACTCATCTCAGTCTGGAAAATAGCTGTTTCATGCTGGGCTCCTGACTAATGCAATGCTTGTCCTTCTTTTACAGATGATAGCACTGAACCCCAGAAAAGCTAAAGTGATCTCACCATCTAAATGCTGAAGAATGATACTGGGACTCAAACCAGGCACCCAGGCAGTCTGGTTCCAGGCTGGGGCTCTGCATTTTACTGCCAGTGGAGTTAATGAAAATAACTCAGATGTGACCCTTCTTTAAAGAAAAATGCAGAAGAGACAAGATGGCGGACTGGTAGGAAGAGACAAGATGGCGGACTGGTAGGTAGCAGGAGAGAGACCCTCTCTGAGAGAGACAGCTCAAATGCCAGAATAAAACACCCTGGAGAGACCCAAACAGAGAGAGATAGACTCTCACAACCCAGAAAGAAACTAAAGCGCAAAAACCCGCTCGAATATGGGGTCCTGGGGCTACTATTAGTGAAGATAAGATCAGCGAGCACGGCACCCGCCTCCAGACGCCTGAATTCCACCCGACCTGAACAAGCGATCCGCGCCAAAGCGACTGGCTTGAGCCGCTGGAGCGAGGAGCTGAACAGCCCAGCGTGCAGCTCGCCGGGACCGGCACTGCACACGACCCACCCAGAGGCACCGTGAATTCCCACTGCAGCCCTGCTGAAGTCGGAGGTCGGGCAGTCCAGCAGTTCTCGGGGATGCGGTGAGTGATGGGAATAAGACCCTCCCACGGGAAAGGGGAAACCGACTGGAGGACATGTTGGATTTGGGCAGGACAGCCCTAACTCCATAAGGAAGGGGCTTTAGCTGGTTACTCCCCTCGCTGAGCGGATTGGTGGAATCTGCTTGGACTAGGCCACGCCCCTGACGGGGACCCAGTTACTTCCCTGAGATCAGTGCACACTGATGCAGTGAAGGCCTGCAAAGGTTGACTGGCCCAGAAGGGAGGAGCTAGCGCACACTGCCCCTGGGTGAACTCTAATCCCTGATAATCTATTGAAGAGGGCTAAAGCTCCTAGCCTGTGCCCTCTAGAGGTGCCTTAAACAACAAGAAAAGGGTCTGGGAATTACACTGTACACTTGTAAGGAAGGAACCAAAAACATGACAAAAGGGAGAAATAAGAAAACACTCCCAGCCCCCAACCCTGAGAACATTGATCCAGGAGAGGTAAATACAAAAGAGACTGAGGGCAGCAAAAATGCAACATCAAACACAGCGTTAGCGGACATAAAGAG
>PVJX010010153.1:0-58153 GCA_004027295.1 Dolichotis patagonum
GACATGGTCAGCTATCCCAAAAATAAGAGGACATATTATGGTAATCACCCCTAATTTTCCTATCAACTTAATCTGAAGCCCTTTATAACTTACACTGTCTTATTATGACTGATCTTATTTGAATCTGGTTTGTTAGATTGCTACTTTGTATTGACTGATTTTATTTAAATCTGTTGTGATGGATAGCATCAAGTCTAAGTGTACAGGCAAGTACACTGAAGATGACAAGATTCACTAAGATACCCACTTTGGTTTGATTATTACTTGCTTTTGAAGTCTTATAATGTCTCCAATGCTTCGTTTTTATTAATGTTGTTATACACTGCTGAGACACCATGGTAACCATTGTAGATCACCTTGTATTATGGTTTTATGTGACTTTTCTGCCTCATGCTTTTCTAGGAATTGTTTTGCTTTATCTTGCTTTGTTTTGTTTTTCCTGCTAATACAAAAATGATAGATATACAAGTAGAGACTCATGCATGTGTAGAGCTTATAAACAGTTTATGAGAACCAAGTATATAACACATGTTGAAATGAACAACTACTTTTAAGAAAAAGAGACACTACAATACCCAGTGCTGACTCCATAATGTCATGATGTGAAGTCCAACAAAACTATCACTTTTTGTTCAAAGTGATCTTAGCTTGCTTTTGCCTTGTTTAAGTTCAACACATTAAGGGACAGACAGCTGTTTTGAGAAGAATGAGAGACACTATGACAACTATTCTTGGCATCCCTAATGTCTGGTCTTGAAGACTTGAAATGCCCTCCTCATCCTGCTCAGATGAAAACAACCCATACTAGGTTGTTTCATGTGAATTCCCTGTGGTATATACACACAATGGATATTATTCAGCCACAAATAACAAAATTTTGCCATTTTCAGAGAAAAAGATAGATGTTAAGATCATCATACAGGGGCTGGGGATTTAGCTCAGCGGCATAAGCGCCTGCCTTGCAAGCAGGCAGTCGTGAGTTCGATCCCTGGTACCGATAAAAAAAAAAAAAAGATCATCATACACAGCAAAATAAGTCAAACTCAGAAAAACAAATATCTCATATTCTTCCTAATATGCAAGTCTAAAAGACGACAAGAAAGTAGAATGGAGATTATTATTAGATAAGAGGAAAGGAACAAGGGGGTGGTGTAAGGGTGGGGTAATGAGGAGAAGGATGTGATCAAATTATGTTATATGCATTGAAACCTGTCAACAATGTGAAACTAAGCTGCGTGTGTGGCGGTGCATATGGGAGGCTGAGTCAGGAAGATTGCCCCAAGTTTGAAGCCAGCCTCAGCTATTTCGTGATTTCAAAGCCTGCTAAACAACAGAGTAGGATCCTGTCAGGAAACAAAACAAAACAAACAGAAAAGTGAAACTAGGCAGGAGGGCTGGGCAAGAAGGCTATGAAAATGATTAAAGAATATTATGTGATTATGAATTGCAAAAATGAAACCCATTAACTTGTAGAACCAATATGCACTAATAAAAAATGAAAATTAAAAAAAAAAAGATGAGTACTCTTAAAAAACCGACCACACACACATGCACAAAACCCACTTCACAAACTCAGCAGCATAACTGGAATCAAAGTCAATGATCAAAAATCAATAGCATTAAAAGAAACCAAAAGCATTCCTGTACACAAACAAACTCACTGAGAGAAATTATGGAAATAACATCTTTCACAACAGCATCCAAAAAAATGAGATACTTCGGAATCAATCTAACAAAGGATGTAAAAGATTGTAAAAGATATTGAAAATTATCTCTGAAAAAGGAGATTGAAGAGGATCTCAGAAAATGAAAAGATAGCCCTTGCTCTTGGATAGGAAGAACACTGTAAAAACATACTACCCAAAACTGTTATACAGATTTAATGCAATTCTAATCAAAATATCATTAGTATACCTCACAGATCTAGAGAAAACATCCTTAAAATTCATTTGGAAACAGAAGAGAATAGAATAGCAAAGGCAATCCTGGGCAACAAACGCAAGGCAGGAGGCATCACAACCTGTGACTTGAAATTATACTACAAAGATACTGTGATGAAATCAGCGTGGTAGTGGCATAAAAGTAGACCTGAGGATCAGTGGAAGAGGTTACAAAATGCAGCCACATCTACAAAGACACTCAACCACCTTATCTTTGATGAAGGGCACAAACATGCTCAGGGGAAGAAAGACAGCACTTTAATAAATGGTGCTGGAAAAACTGGCTTTCCACATGCTGAAAACGAAAACTAGACTCACATCTAACACCATGCACTAAACTAAAGTCAAAATGGATCAAAGATCTAGTTATTAAAACAGAAACACTAAATACACTGGAAGACAAGGCAGGTAGAAATCTTTAAGACATAGGGGTGGGCAAAATGCAAACTGCATAGGAAATACTTCAAAGAATCAACAACTGGGATTTCATCTATTAAAAGGTTTTTGTACATCAAAAGAAATCACCAAAAGAGTGAAAAGAAAACCTGCAGAGTAGGAAAAAATGTTAGCCAACTGTCCCTCAGACAAAGGACTGATATCTAGAACATATACAGAACTGAAAAAAATAAGGCCCCCAATTCAAAAACTTAATACAAAAATGGGCATCTGAGATGAATATGCATTTCTCAGATTAAATTCAAATGGCAAAGGAATATATTTTAAAAGTTCAATTTCACTAGTCATTCGAGAAATGCAAATTAAAACAACACTGACATTCCTTTTCACTCTAAAAAGAATGGCTATCGTCAAGAAATCAAACAATAACAAATGCTGGCAGGGCTGTGGGGAAAAAGGAACATTTCTTCACTGTTGATGGGAGTGTTGATTGGTGCAACCACTATGGAAATCAAGTGTGGAGATTCCTTAAAAAACTATGATTGGAGGTTCCAGCTATTCCCCTTCTGGATATTTTCCCAGAAGAACTGAAAATATCATACCACAGTGATATATGTGCATCCATGTTTATAGCAGCACAATTTGTAATACTTCGATCTTGGAAACAACCCAAATGTCCATCAACCACAAAATGGATAAAAAGGATGCAGTATTTTTATACAAAGGAGTATTATTTAGTTATAAAGAAGGATAAATAAAAAAAGGATAAATGAGGCTTTTATAGGTAAATGGATGCAACTTGAGACCATACTCATAAGTTAAATAAATCAGACTTGCATGTGTAAATAACCTATTGTCTCGCTAGCATAAAAAACTGAAAGAGTAAACAAGATCCAAAATGTACAATAGATGGCTAGGGATATAGCTCAGTGGCACTGCGCCTGCCTAACAAGCATGAGGCTGAAAGTCCGATCCGTGGTACAAAAAAAGTACAATAGCTATTGTAAAAGTGAAAGGCAAACAAACTGCTCAAAAAGAAAGAACTGGGATAGGAGAAAGGAGAAAAGAAAGAAAAGATTATATATCTATCTACTTATATATATGCAAGATAGATAACTATACTACTAATGTTTGTGCTTTCATTGTTCGATTTATCATTTTTTCATGCCTATGTCTTGTAATCTGAACAACTACTTTGAAGATAACAATACGCAATATATTAACCAGTGTTAATCTATTATTTTGTTTTGAAATTCTGTATCATCGTTTTTATTTTTTCGTTGAAAAAAAAAAAAAAGACTTCAAATGAGAGCCGGGCAACTTCCTTTGCATGGGATTTGAGGGCCAGCTGCAATCCCCAAACTTGGGGAGCCTGCTTTCCACCCCCAACCTGTTTTGAAGCATGAAATTGTGAAGAATCGTACCGTGAAGAAGAGTGTTCCGTAGTGTCCCAGAAGTTTTTAGTAAGTTCTCAAGAAACGCTACTAGCCGCTCCTTACTCAGCTCTTTGTCTTGCAAGATCTCGCGTAGAGCTTCTGCAGAAACTAACCTGAAGGCCCTG
Source organism: Dolichotis patagonum (assembly GCA_004027295.1). Taxonomy (NCBI): domain Eukaryota; kingdom Metazoa; phylum Chordata; class Mammalia; order Rodentia; family Caviidae; genus Dolichotis; species Dolichotis patagonum. The sequence goes on from PVJX010010153.1 coordinate 3,898, forward strand.
TCCCCGGGAAGCAAGGGGCCTGGGTCGTGGTGCAGGGCGTCCACCGCGAAGACCTGCTCTCTGCACACGACCACGGAGGACCACCATTCTGCGGCCAGGTTCTTCCGCAACTCTACGCCTAGAGGTCCAAAGCCGCGGTGACACCCGCGCAGAAGAGAATCTCGGCTAATATGCTCCGTTCCGTTAAGAAAATGTCTTCTCTGACAGACCTCTAACAGCGCCTCGCCGCCCTCTGCGGACTCGGGGATTTCTACCTGCTCGCTCTCCCTGGGATGCTCCGTGTGGGGCGTCAGGTGTCCTCCGAGGGACTTAGTCCTTTCCGTCAGCAGCTCAGCCTGTCCCCTATCTACTCGACCCTCAAACCCAGACAACAGACGCCTGCAAACTTTGTAGCAGGCCCTGAGTGCTGCACCAGAGCGCATCTCTTTCAGCAGCAAAAACGCATCATGCCTAGTCCAACAAACCGCCACAACCTTAGCGACAAGAGCTCGCGGCGCAGGCGCGACGGAAGTGAGCGCGCGCTCAGCTGACTCCGCCCCGGAAACGGGTAACTGCGTTCTGGCAGCTCCCACCGCTGATTTATGGCACCAGCTACGGTGGACCAAGGCGGTTAACGATGGCGTTTTGTTGTTTTTTTAAGATTCGCAGTTGTTCGCGTTTGGCCGATCAAACCGTGCCCCATCCTCCTACCCACCGCCCACCAGCTGCCGATCCTTATCAGGCTATATATTACTGCACGTCGCAATTGCTCCACAGCTGTTGTCATTACCTCCAACTGAAAATACTGTTCTGCAAATAACCATTCTGTTCCCACGCACTGAGCTACATCTCCAGCCTTTTGAGTCTTGTTACTCTAGCAGGGATCCAAACCATTTAAATATAACTTTCCAGTTTTAGGGATCTACCAAAACGAAATTTGGTTCTAATTTTTTAGGTAGATCTTTGCTGCCAAAGGCCTACTCCCAGCTGAGTTCTCCCTTGGGTGCGATTGGGCAAGCGACTTATTATCATGTGGTTTCAGGACAGTCCTCTGCCAACACCCACAAACCTTGGGGAGGTTTAAAACCCCTCAGTGGTGGTGGAAAGGAAGCCCTCGTGTTCATGCAACTTGGACCGAGGGTCACTCCTAGGTTTATCAAATCATACAGTGAAATTTATCACGTGTTACAAAGACTTTTCCTGGCAGGCTCCACAACTTTATAATCCCCATGTAAACACTAATACTTGTGGAAAAAGTCTAGTGAGCAAGATGCTTCATGCTGAACCCCACATTACCAAACAGATGCCCTTAATGGGGTTATGGGAAATTTTAAAAGGCCCAGCACTACATACAAGCTTCACTAGACTCTAGAGGGACAGTTTATAAATGAGCACTTTGAGCTAATGTAGTTAAAGTAGCTGATGGTTAGTAAGGTGTATGATAGGCTCAGTAAATATCCCAAGTGACATGCAATACTGGGGCAGGAGTACAATGGGGGGACTGCTGTAATCAAGTGCAGCAAAGCTAGTACAAACTGTCTGATACTCTTAACCAGGAAGAGGCCTCTACACACAAATAAATAAAACAGAAAGTGGGAGAAAAGTCACATTTATTAAAGACAACCACAGGCTGGACAAAACACACATGCTAAAAAGTGGACTGTCTTTTAAAACTTCGAAGTTAAATAGGTAAATGGTTTGTTCACCCCACAGCCCACAATCATTTCCATGTTTACAAATTAGAAGGCCCATAGTAAGACATTAAACAGTAAAATATGTAATAAAAGCTCCAGCCTACCCCAAAAGCTTTTTCTAAGTTAAAAATCATGAATATGACTTAACCATTTGCCATTGAGAACTGTTCAGGATACTGTCTGAATCAGTTTTCAATGTTAATAGTACTTTAGAAACACCACTCCCCACCCCAGCAGTTTTACATTTCACAGGTAAGGCATTATCATCAAAGCCTCAAATTACCAATTCAAAAGGGGCCTCTTTAGACCCCCTTTTCCTGGCAAAACACACCAGCCTCCTTGGGAAGACATTCAGGCCTACTTCTTAGCCACAGCTGAAATAAATTACAAAGGCTGGTGAGCCAAAAAAACTTAAAGGGGCCCCCATCTTAACAATGAACCCAACAGGAAGATCTGTACTGTACTCACTGTGCTTTTGGTTATTACTTCCTGATCATTTTGATGAGGTTTTTTCCCCTTGTTAAGAGTATGATAAGACCTTCCAGTTTAAAGACCTCTAGAATTCCCTGAATTGTTATAAAGACATTTATAACCCCCATTGTGACTAGCCAAGAACCTCAGAAATCTGTGAAGACTGCAATCTGTAACCTGCACTACAGACTGCGCAAATTCAATTCGTAGAGACTCAAACTTAACTCATGGATTAAATCTAAGTGTTTCAGTTTTGTTCATCTGGTAATCCACAATATAGCTAAAAGTATAGTCTTCTGAAAAAGCTATTTGAACTCCAAATTTTGAAAAGGAACAGTCACCTACATTGTTCTCACCCTACCCAATTATTCCCTATTATTTTAGCAGTTGTAAGGAATAGGCTGGCTATCAAAATGAACTTCCCTGATGTTGGAAGCTACTAATAAACTTTTATGCAATTTGGCCTGGAGAGAAATTTACTCAGATCACTTTCAATTCTTGCAAAATGGAAATTTTTTGAAAGGGCCTTAATACCCCATACCCCCAAGAATGGCAAGCAGTCACTTTATAATTAAACAAAAGTAAAATAAAACAAAAAACCACACCATCTAAGCAAAGCTTTACAGACATCATATATGTAAAATAAAGTACAATTTCCACTAAGTCAGTCTTCAAATATCTTTTATTGGAAGGCCATGCATTGCCTTCATTTATTGTATTTCAAATCACTGTACAGTTACTTTTGTGAAAACACTGTCTGCATTGTCTAGTACAAAAAAAACCTAAAAATTGTTTCAGGAATGTAGAGAAATATCCAACTTAAATAGCGAAAAAGTGCACCATAATTACTGCTGCACTGCAGTCATTTCTGCATTTCCCATGTTTCTTAAATAACTATCTTGTCTGATAACACACAATATAAAGAGCAATTATGAAAAACAGACATTTACATATACTTCTAAAGTCTTATTGAGAATATCCTGTAGGCATTGGATAGCCAATCATAGGTGCAGCTGCAGTAGCAGGATATGCATATGCCTGTTGATTCATACCATTGTGCATATTTGCAACATTACTTCCATATTGCTGAGTGCTATCATAACCATTCTGGTAAGTCCCTGTTGGATTACCGGTCCTAAAACTGGTCTGTATACCAGCAGACACAAAATTACTTCCAAAGCTCCCATTGGTGTAATTTGTAGCACTGTAAACACCATTCTGAGTTTTTGCCCCAAAATCTCTCTTAAGTAGACTAGAGTAACCTCTGTCATAATTTTCCCTGTCTCTAAAGGTATTAAATCCACCCCTTTTGCCTGCAGAGTATCTGTCCCGACGGTCATCCTTCATGCCTCCTCTACCCCTGGAACGACCTGTTAAAAAGAAAAATATTGCAAACTGATTAAATCTACAGCTACTAATGATTAAATCATGACTAACAGAAGAAAATAGCAACTTGTACTCATACTTGGTCTGACGCATTTTTATTCTCAAATTCACACTTCTGAAGATTCTACTCACTCTCCAATGCCATTTAAATAATTTGCAGGCAACACTGCAATTGCAAAAGCACCATTTTTCTTATCAAAGCCTACTCTTACCTGAACCTCTGTCTTCAACCAACTGAAGCAACTTGGGATTAATTGCTTGATTAGCTTCACGAAGCACAGAGATAAGGTCGCTCACTTGCTTTATGTTATTAGGTGTAAAGAAAGTGTATGCTGTGCCTGTTTTGGTACTGCGAGCAGTTCTTCCAATTCGATGAATATAATCCTCTGAGGAGTTAGGGTAGTCATAATTGATGACAAATTTCACATCTTCCACATCTGTAAGGTGTTGCAGTGTGGCAAAATTGCAATGTACAGAGTTTTGCACACCACAACAGCCAGACCAAAAATAAAAAGTTAGACAATTGTATTCCCAAGAAGGTATGGGCTGCAAAAAATACAGTTAAAATGGTTATCCATTCCCTGTAGGAATACCATTTAAGTTGAAAAAAGAAAAAAATAAAAGGGGGTGGGGAGAAAAAGCACATGTCATCTGTGTTGTCATTACCCACCCAGTAATGGAAGCCTGCCGAAAGGAATGTGTATTATCCCTAGGAGACTCCCAAATGAACAAGTCCCTTTTACAGATCATCAAGTGACATCTGAATGCTTCTGCGCAGTAGGGCCACTTAAAAGTTTCACAGCAACCTCTTCACGTGCTCATTTTGAGGACCATTTAATGTACAAGGTCCTTTGTATCACATACTCATCAGTAGTTCAAAATTCTGGCCACACTGCTTGTCTTGCCAAGACCTTAAAACCGCAGCTGCAAGAAAAACATACCTGTCCCCCAAAAGTTGTTTTTATGCAGTGTCTCGTCTAGGCAAGCGCTTCCAAGAAGCCAGGATTCACTTGAGAATGTGTCTCTCTCTGGCAGGTCTCGACATGACGACTACTGTGTAGGCTGAGGGAGGAACTTTCAAAGCACTGCTTTTCCCACTGACTTAAGTGTGAGAAGTTGCTCCTGCTCTAGGTCTCATGTGCCAGTACTCACCAATTTGTAAAAGGCTTAGAACCTTTTAAAGCTGCTCTCTCCATTTCAAACTTGAACAAAAATTTCATTGAACATTGAAGTTTGGAAATATTTCTTCGACATTTCAGCAAACTCACTGAAACTCAAAGACCCACAGATCACAGTGAACAGTTTGAAACAACGCTGTACCATGGCAATCATGCAAAGCATGGGACAGAAGAAATACCACGGCAGTGAACTGTGAGGGTAACTTCCATTTCCCCTCCCCCCGGAGAGAACAGTTTATGGGGCAGAGGTGGTATGTTCTGCCTTTGAAGATTACTGGCACACGTTCAGCTTTTCACCTCTCTAATCGACTGGAAGCAGCCAGCCGATCACTAGTCCTCCATCCCCCTCGAGTCCTCCGATTGTCATGCCTAGGCCTTGCCACAAAGACTGCACCTTTATGCGAAAAAAACTTAGAAAAAATGCAGAGGTTAAAGAAAGCAATAAACTTTCTTTAAAAAACTATATGGAGATCTTCTGGGAAACCAAGCCATGAATGCGAGTTTGTACTAACCTAGCCCTCTGGAGGCCACATCTGTAGCAATCAGAATAGGAGCTTTTCCGTGTTTGAATTCTACAAACAAAGATACATGACCATTAACTTGAGTAGAAATCCAGGTGAATAACAACACTTTTATTTTGTAATACTTACCATTTAGAACCCAGTCACGCTCCTGTTGACTCTTGTCACCATGGATACCCATGGCAGGCCACCTAAAATAAAAAGATTGTAAGATTAATATTTAAAACCTAAGACTATCAGATCTCTTTAATCACAGACCTCAATTTCATCTACAAGTTTTACTTACACTATGATATTATCCCCATCAATGAAACCTATAACCACTGCTTCTGATCTCAAGCTTGTTTGCCCTTTTCCAAACTGAATAGAGGAAGTCTACATACCCATCTCTCCTCATTTTTCTGGTAAGCTCATCACATCTTCTTTTTGTTTCAACAAACACAATGGTTTTATTCTCCTTCTCACTCATGATCTCTTCCATTAGACGAATGAGCCTGAAGAAGAAAAATTCTGAATTTTAAAAGGAAATGCAGTCTTGGCTGCACATTTATAGTCTGATTCACTCTTTTTATCTTGCTTCCCATCATCCGAAAGATAGTAAGGAATTTGTAAGGAATTCTTTCATGGATTGAAAAGCATTCAATTCATTCACAGTTCTAAGTATTGAACTCAGGCTTTCTAAACTGAAGGTACATCTCCAGCCCATCTGAGACACAATCTTGTTAAGCTGTCTAACTTGTGATCTTCCAGCCTCAGCCTCCTAGCATGCTGGGACTGCAGGCTTGTGCCATCTCACCCAACTAAGATAATTTAAAAAATGTATGTATTCATATTATCCCAAACAATTTACAGTAAATACAACCTATGAAACAAGTGACTTACACGTAATACAAATAATGCTCTTAAAAAGCTGCGAGACCTCTACTTACTTTTCATCCTTTTCTACATCATGACACACATCCACAATCTGAAGAATGTTGTGGTTTGCGCTCAGTTCTAGTGCACCAATGTTTATATGAATATAGTCTTTTAGGAAATCTTCAGCAAGCTGTCGTACTTCTTTTGGCCAAGTTGCACTCCACATTAGGGTTTGCCTATCAGGCTAAAAGATAGAGGAAGGGTTAGACCATAACCAGAAATAATTAAAATGAATTTGAAAAAAATATAAAAGCACCTACTCTTATCTGATCCACAATCTTCCTTATTTGAGGTTCAAAGCCCATATCAAGCATTCTATCTGCTTCATCAAGGACAAGATAGGTTGTTCTTCTCAGATTGGTTTTTCCACATTCTAAAAAGTCAATCAGTCTCCCAGGTGTTGCAATACAGATCTCCACACCTTCAAATAAATGTACATAGGTTAACTACAGTGCCTAGAACATTTATCACTATCAGTGACATTTTTTTTTGCAGCCTCTTAATTACACCCATACCTCTCTCCAAATCACGTATCTGTGGTCCCTTGGGAGCACCACCATAGATGCAAGTAGACTTTAAGCGACAAGCTCTACAGTATTCAGCAGCTACTTGCTGCACCTGCTGGGCCAATTCCCGAGTCGGTGCCAGCACCAAACACTAAGGAAAGAAGAACAGCTTTTAGCTTTGACTTAGATACTACTTTTGCTTCTTGTGTGAATGTACACTGTGTGTGTGTGTGGTTGTGTATTGAACCCAGGTGGATTAACTTTAAATTGCTAGTCTGAACTGGCACACCCTTCCTACGCTATACAATACTTAAGTAGCTCCAGCTACACTGCATAGGAATAACCTCTATATGCAAGCGCCACCAAAACAAAAAAACACCACAAATTATTACAAGTTTTGCTATGTGTTCTACAAGACTCTGCAGTATCCTTCTAACTACAAAACTTGAAACAATATACTTACAATAGGTCCATCACCTCTCTCTAGGAATGGCTGATGATTGATGTGGACGATGGCAGGCAGCAAATACTATTGAGTGGAAAAGAGGGACAAATCATCCTAAACAAATCATTTTAAAATGCAGCTGTTTGTTTTTATTCCCATTTCATGTTGACATTTATCATCTAGCAACTAAAAAGAATTAGCAATGTAACTCAACTAAAACTTACAGACAATGTCTTCCCAGATCCAGTCTGGGCCACTCCAACCATATCCAGTCCACTTAGAGCAACTGGCCATCCCTGAGCTTGAATAGCAGTTGGTTCAGTGAAGTTCTGCCTTGCAATCACATCCATGACGTTTGCTGTAATCAGTAATACCATAATACCATTTAATACCATTTTAGTAATGCCCAGGTAAAAACAGAAGGGACCAGAATAATAAATAAGCACTCACCAGGAAAGTTTGCTTCATAGAAATTTAGAACTGGTTTTGGACAATTGTGACCTCGCACTGTAATTTCTTTGCTTCTTCTGTATGTCTCCACCTCTTGCTGCAAAATAAATTAACAGTAATTTAGGTATGACAATCTCTCCTAACTGGGCTGCTAACAAGCCCATAGCTTACTACTTTAAAGCAAGTTACTTTTTAACTACATCCACATATAGAAAATCATGTATCTTAAAATCCACCTAATCCTACTACTCAACTTAAGCAGAAAAAAAATCACAGCCATTCTTCCAAGTTAGAAAAATTTAACTGTTCCAGAATAGTCACTTGCAAGATACCTGTCAGATCCTACTAAAAGCCATCACTAAGTTATTGCCCGATGAAGCCACATGACATTATACTCACTGCTGTGCGCCTAGCCAAATCTGGATGTTCTTGGTAAAAGTTTTTCTCAAATTTCGGAAGCTCATCAAGATTCCACTTCTTTTTAACTAGTTTCTCCCCAGGATTTCCAAACTTCTTTCCAGACAGGGGACCTGCTCTACTCCCTCCAAATCGAGGTGCCCCAAACCTGAAATTAAACAAAAAAATTACTCACATTTTTCAAACATCTATACCTGTGTTTGTACTGACACTTATCATATCTTGGCACCAATTAAAATAGATTTCTGGAAGTAGAAACCTGAGTACTTAATGACAATCATTCTGTCAACTGGCATCATATATATTGTTTCTTCTATCCCAAGTACACACTACTGAACCAAACAACAAACCTGGTATTTACCAGGTTGGAAAACTGGCTGCTCTTGAAATCCCAAGTCCAGAGAGAATACAAAAGATAACACCTTACAGACACTACTATTTCGTCTTTCCCACAAACTTAGGAATTAAGTACCCACGAGAATAAGAAGGGAGGAGCTTAACAGCAGTGTTATTTTTACTACTGTTTCCACGCAAAGGGAGCTCACGGATAACGGGGCAGCACAGGCACGGAGCACCAGAAGCAGGAGAGCATTCACCAGCGCGCTCACGCGGGCGAATCGGGTTAGGGGAACCCACGCGCTAGCGCTCGCGGTTAAGGTAGCGAAATTATATAACGACAGGAAAAAAGAAAGGAGGAGCTGGCGACTACCGGGGGAGGAGTCCCGGCCCGGGCGGAGCCGGCCGGGCGGCGTTCCCGCTGGGGCGGCGCTTCCCCCTTTGTCTCGCATTTCTCTCTGCGCCACATTTTCTCGACGCTGCCATTTTGAGCTCCTCCGCCGGGCGGGGTAACAAAGGCGCCGCCGCCATGTCCGCGGCCGGCATTTTGTATCGGCGGCTCAGCCACACGGCCCGCCCCGCGGCCGCCCGGAGGGCCTGTGCAGCGACTCCCCGGACAATTCCCGGTGTCCTCCAAACGCCTCGCCCGACACCGCACCCAGCGGCGGCTCCTCCGCCCGCCTCGCGGCGTCGCGCCGCCCTCCCCTCGGCACACTCGGTCCCCACAACGCGGCCAAGCGGCCGAGGCCCGATGGCTCCCGGCCCCACTCCCGAACCAAAAGCGAGACTCAAACGACACAACTTCCTAGACTCTTTTTATCAAAATGGCGCAAAAACGTCTGACTATAAAGACTATACAGGGGCCGTAGAAGAGGCAGAAAAGACCGACTTCCCCAGGCGCCTCTCCCAGCCGCCTTCCCATCCCCCACCTCGTCAGGCCTGACAAGAGGGCTCCCACTCACCCTCGATCCCGGCCGCGGTCCCGGTCGCTCGAGTAACTCGACATGGCGTCAATGGTTGCGGTTGGCGGAGAACGAAGTTAAACAGAAATGGGTGCGACGAGTCGCTGGAAATGGCTTCGGCGTCAGCGAAGCCTTGTGGAGGCGGTAGCGGCGGCGGGACCTCGATGACAAGAGCCGGAGCTGCAAAACGAGAGGCCGGCAGAAATGAATGAGGTGCCGACTAGGTGCCGGCAGCCGGTTTTATAGCCTGGGCCGCCTCCTCCGCCGCTAAGAATGCTGGGAGCCGCTCTACGACCTAATCACCCCGCCCCCTGCGCAGAGGCCGCAACGCCCGCCGGCGTTCCGGATCCGCCATCTTCTCGTCCCTCCCTCCGTGCCCGTTTCCTTAGGCGCCCATTTCCCCACCCCTTCACGGCTGGGTTCATCTACCGTGATGCCTCATTCTACTCTTTTGACTTCACCTTTTCCTAGTCTTCCCACATCTCAAGTGAGCCACTTCGCCCTTTTCCAGGCCCAGTCAGGGGATTAAATGGCCAATACAAGCCAACCCACTCTTCCCACTTCGGAGATGTTTACGTCTGCAGAGCCCCCACGCCCACAACCAAATAAGTCTTTAAGGCGGAGCCTGCATTGTCACGTGACTTTCCCCACCGGGTGAGAGGACCGCACTATTTCCTCATTTGGCATCGGCGGAGGAATACATTACGACACTGTTTACCGGAAGTGGCCGTACTAATGCCCCAGGGAGACCGTCGGCGCTACGGGGTTATCTGGACTGTCCAACTCGTTGACCGGAGAAACCTCTAGCGAGATCTTGCCCTCGAGGAATGGTGTCCAGGGCCCACAAACTGCCACCTAGGCACGTGCTGCGAAAGGAAGTGCTTCTCTGATAACCAATCAGCGGCGAAAAGTCGTTTTAACGTCCTTCCCCCTTTTACTCCTCCTACTGGTTTGTGCTTTCTGCCGCCCGCGCAGGTTTTGCGCGGAACGGCCTTTCCGGGACCCCGTAGCTCGCGTGCGGGTTGCGGAGGCTGGCGGCAACTTGCCTCCGGGATATGGCCGGCTCGGAGACTGGTGAGTCTCGGCTCGGAATCCTGGTGTGTGGTGGACTCTTAACACGCCAACCCTCCGGATGCCTCGGGTCCGCTTCATTTGGGTCTGATGCTGCCAAGGCTGTGAGACACCCTATAGCAAGTCGCAGGTTTTGTGTATAGGATCTTAGCCTTAGCCTCACTGCTTTTTTTCTTTTTTTTCTTTGGCTGTAGAACGGCGACACGGGGTTTGAGGGGTCCTACGGCGAGGCTGGTAGGACACCCACACCCTGGCTGTCGAAGAACAATCAGAAGGCTCTTCCCCGAACCTGGGTTTCTCTGATTTAACCACCATCATTGTGCTCTCTAATCTTTCTTTGTGGGAACTGAGGCCGAAGCTACATTTGTATTGATCTTTGAAGACAATGCTTTTAAAATAACGGTGATGTTCCTGTCAAAGTAAAATAGTGGTACTTTTTGGCCTTATTGCCCACTGGGGTTACAGGCTTTGTCTAAAACGATTTGTGAAATGCGAATTGGTTTGGTTGTCTGGGACGCTTTCATCCGTTTTTCCGGGTAGGCGTACAAAAACTGTTGTGTTGACTTGGTCAGCTATAAGCAGTGGGCATGAGGAGAGGGATGATGTGCATGCAAGAAACACAGACTCATTTGTTTCCAGGACATGCCCCTAACACACTTTTTTTTTTTTTTCATGTCCATAACATTCTGGAGGTGGATCTAATGCTAAATGCTTTCCTTTTTATAACTAGTCATTTTAGGAGATAAATGTTACAAACCTTGTAACTTACCATTAGTCAAGAAACTAGTAATCTTGATCATTCCAGCACTGTATGGGGAAGGGCAGAATGCGGCGCATTACACAGGGAATTTCTGCAGTGTTGGTGGTGCGCTAGTGCTGAGCTGAAGGTTGCGTTTATTTTTATTTCCTTTCATATACGTCAAATGTAATTTTTAAAAATTACATAAAATAACTAATAAATGCATTAGTTCTGGTGTCATTCCAGATCTTCACAACCTAAATTAATCACCTATTTGGTCGCTAGAGAGATCCTGACTTGCACAAAATAATTGGGTAAAAACACGACTAATACTATTGGGAATTTGAAGCTGCCTCTGTTAGTTTCTAATAACCTAAGAATATTTCAAACTGTCTAGTTTATGATAGCATATTTCCATTTACTTTCAAGTACGTTTTAACTACAATGAAACTATAGCACTTTGAAGATCATACCAAGAAATTAAATACGTTTTTTAAAAATCTTGCCTAGGAGGGTATTTAAAATTCTGTAACAAACCAATTCCTTTATCTTGCATCAAGTTCAGTGTCTATCCTCGTAGGTGGTTTTTAAAATGTGTTGCATGACTTTTCTAGTGCTTCTGAAGACTGATTTCCGCCCCCCAACAGAGTGGGTAACCATTGCCAATAACCTGCTTTGCAAATGTCACATACATCTGAGGATACATGAACTTGAAGATTGTGATGCTAATGTTTTTATTGCTCTTTATCAATCCATTTTGGCAGAAAAGGTACCAGGTAAGGATACTGAAGTAACTGTTTCTATCCTAAGCCAGTTAAATCCTTTAGTATTTATAACGTTTGGTTTTTAATACTTGTATCTTATTTCTGTCCAAATACAGCATTCATTATCTTATGAGTACCTTATGGGACCCACATGTAATACTAATCTTGATCATATCAGTTTAGCTGTTTGTTTGTTTATTTATTGTCTTTTTGAGACAGGGTCTCTATGCAGTTCCAGTTGACCTTGAACTCACTTTGTAGCCCAGGCTGGCCTCAAACTCGAAAGGATCCTCCTGCCTCATCCTGAGTGCTGGGATTACAGGCATGTGCCACTATGCCCAGCAATCATTTAATTTAATTATGCCCAGTGTCTTGTGAAAGGTACACTATGCCTGTAAATATATATTTAAAGGTTCTATAGTTGAGTGGAACTTGGAATTTGTTGGGTTGTATTACTATTATAGGTAAGAACTGATGTTTCTGTAATTATTAATTATTATTAAGAAAACAGTTAAACTTGTCATATCTTTGGAGAGGTGATGAGACAGGGTCTCACTGTGTATTCTGGTTCAAAGCTGGTCCTGAACTCACTATGGGCTGGCCTGGACTTGAAGCAATCCTCCTGCCTCATCCTCCAAGTATTTGGGATGATATTGTGCAGCACCACACCCAAGGTCTTAATATCTTGTGAATTTGTGCTTTGTGTATTTCCTTCAGAGATACATCATCTTTTTGCTGTGTTCTTGGTTAACTGTCTCAGCATCTTTATCCATAGATTCCTTTACTGCTTCCATCACTGTATAGTGTATAACCATTAAATACAGTAATATAGGATCTGTATACTTTTTCCATGGTTAGCATGAATTAGTTCCCTCAGCAATTCCTGGAATAAGGGATGGTCTCTAGCTGGTATCTTTGATCTAATCTTAACTTTTTCAAAGGTTCATCTTACTCAGTAACAAATTTGACTTGGTATTGCCACATTCTGGTCCGTACTGACTTTTAAAACCTTTAATACTAATTATTCCCTGTAGATTTTTTTTTTTCCCAGTAGATTTTTGTAGTCAGATGTATAAGAACTCTTCTTGTGTTGGCTTCATGGAAACTCACTGTGAGTTTGAGACCAGCCTGGGCTATATAGCAAGTTCCAGGGTGGCTTGAGCTACATAATGAGACCTTGTTTTTAAAACAACAACAAAAACCCCACCTCAAACACCTGCTTTTAAATTTTTTTTTTTTTCAAGGAAAGCAGCCTACAGTTATGGATTAAAGTCTCAATTCATGTCTTGTTTTCCCTTTTAGACTATTAGCATTTATTTGAATTTTGAACCTCCCCATCTTTACAGGGTACTTCTGCACAGCGTGTTCATAGTGTAGGTGTAATAAACAGTTAACAATAAATACTCAATATTTGAAAAGTCAGCTCAAGAGCCGGGGATTTAGCTCAATGGTATAAGCGCCTGCCTGGCAAGTGCTGGGTCATGAGTTTGACTCCTGGTACCAAAAAAAATGTCAGTTCAGTTAGATATTCAACAAATAAAGATTCTACTATACAGATGAAGGCTTTATTAACTTATCTGTGCTGTAGCTTATTATGTTTGTGCAGAGCTTGCTTTTGTGCGAGATGAGATTACTCAAAGCTTGGCCAGAGACAAATAGATGAAAACTTGGAACCTTATTGACGCAGACTAATGCAACTTTTCTCCCAAGATCTCATAGCTGTTCCCAAGAGTCAAGAAGATGATGCCCACAACGTACAAGCAGTGATTGATTCATTGGCCTTAGATTACCTGCAGGTCAGCTTGTCTCACATAACAGGTTAGTATATGTATAAGCATTAGGTAATTATGCACTTTAGTAAAATATTTGTTGGGTAGAACCTTAGACAGTGTTGAATTAGCCAAATGTGTGAGCTCATGTAATAGACAAACTTAAGTATTTTTCTAAATCCTTATATTTCCAGATAGTAAAGGATAAGTATTATTCCTTTAAATTATTTCAAGTTAATGAAAGAATTTATTTATTTATTTATTTATTTATTTATTTAATTCAGCTTTTGCTGCTGAGTTAAATCCCAGGCCCCTGTAGATTTGTTTTTGACAGTAATTAAAAGGAGATGAGTGTGAAAAGACTATTTACATGTCTCAATTTGGTGTTGATAAGAACATAATTTAGCAAGAATACTCTGTTGTATTTTGAGTTCACTTCTAAGTGGTAAATCAGTTTGGAAATAATTTATTTTGAGGAAAAATCTGAGTTTCCATGTATTTTATTTGTTTTAGCAATTTGAGATTGCTTAATCACTTGAATAGGGCAATTTCTAGTATTTGTGCTTTTTAAATAATTGTAGCAAACTTTGTAATAAACAGCTGCTCCTGACAAATCACACTATTGAATGAAAAGTTACAAAACTGCCTACGGCTAGTAGACTGCAAAGCAGCTTTTCACCTGTTGTTTCAACTGGGTTTAAAGCAGTTTCTCCTATGCTGTGAAGCACTGCATTCTGGCTGGCAGTTGTAGTTGCTGGGGTGGCAGAGTGTGTTTCCCAGCTTGGAGACTCAAAGGTACTGAGTTTGCCCTTGAGATATACTTACAAAGCCAGGAAAATACAGGGTTTGAAAACAAGATTTCTGGTTCATTATTTTAAGCAGGAAAGAAACCTATCAAACTGCTGTTCTTCTTGTAGTAATGTAAAACATGAAATTTCTGGTTTGGGTTTGTTTTGTATCATGGTTAGACACTCACATACCAAATTCCAGTGGCAACCCATTTTCTGGGATCCCTCCAGTCTGTCTCGGAGTCTGTCTCTCCCTCAATAAAGTTTTTTACTTTGTTTTGTTTTGCACAAGGTCATGCTGTGTAATTCAGACTGGTCTGGACTCATTATGTAGCCTAAGTTGGCCTCGAAATTGTGGCGATCCTCTTACTTCAGCCTCCCAAGGGCTAGGAATAGAGGTGTGCGCCACTATGCCTGGCTCAAAGTTTCCTACTCATTAAAAAAATGGAATTCCAGGGCTGGGGTTTTAGCTCAGCGGCATAAGCGCCTGCCTTGCAAGCAGGCAGTCGTGAGTTCGATCCCTGGTACCGATTAAAAAAATAAATAAATAAATTTAAAAAAAATGGAATTCCTACTCTGCCTCCTCCATACTGGTTTGAACCAACACATTGCAAGAGTTGAATTCCATCCATAGCTGATGTTGAAACCCCCCCCCACACACACACACTGCTTTTTGGAGGGTACAGGGATTGAATTCACAACCTTGTACTTGCTGGGCAGGCACTTGTACCACTGAGCTAAACCCTCAGACCTGAAGTCCCTTTTAAATGACAAACATGTTAGGTTTCCATGCATTTGCCAGCCCATTTTATTCATTTCAACATGTTATGGGGTAGGTACTGGGATAAGGGACTATTTAAAGATTAACTTCATATTGTCACTTATTTTATTTTTTAAATTGAGTTAAGTTATTTTTGAAACAGAGTCTTGCCTTGTAGTCCAGGCTGGCCTTGAATTTGGGGCTAGCCTCCTGAGTGCTGGTAATGCAGGTTTGTCACCATGCTTAGATATAAAGGTTAACTTCTGAGCACTACGTGGAAGTATTGGAAGATAAGGCTGTAGTGGTTGAGGATGGAGGAAGAATAAAAGAGGTTTTACATGTAGAAATTTTAAAGTAGAGGCTTTTGATGAAAGTTTTGTTTTGCAATGCTGGGACTCAAATTCCACAGATTATGTTTTGATCAATTTTTTTTTTTTTGAAGAGTAGAATATATTTATTGAGAGAAAGCTTCTGTCTGAAGAGAGATAGAAGGGGTCCCAAGCAGGTTGCCCAGACAAATGGTTTTGATTCACACAGGTGAACAGAGGTTAACAAATACAGGGAAAAGAACCAAGAATTACTGATGAAATTATCCCAGCAAGGTTTTGTTTTGTAATTATACTTTTCTGTTACCGTCTTTTGAACAAACCATGCTTGAAGTAGGATATTACAATCTGAAAGTGTATTCTTCTGCCTTTGTTTGTTCTTTTTTTTTTTTTTTTGAGATAGGGTCTTACTGTGTAGTTCAGGCTGTTTTTCAACACATGTAGTCCAGGCTGGCCTCTAACTCGCAGTGATCCTCCTGCCTCAGCCTCGTGAATGCTGGGACTGTAGGTGTGTGCCACCTGCCTAGCTGTCTTCTGCCATTTTTTTTTTTTTTTACCAGTTCAGAAAAACTTTACCATTTCATATTTTGGTATGATTCTTACTAGAGGATGTTTTTCTTAAGTCCAGTTATTTTGCTTCTTAAAAAATGAAATATGCTACCCTTGTTATTTTTCAAATATAATTAAGCAGGAATAATACTTGTAATATTATTTGGCCTTTGTAATACCTGTATTATTGACAGTGTTACATCCAGTTCAAGATTATGAGGCTTTCAGATGTGTAGATTAAATTTTTTAACATTTCTGTGTTCTATATTCAGGAGAAAATATAGTGAAAGGAGATAAAGAATCTATCAAGAATCTCCTAGAAATATTTGATGGGTTGCTGGAATATCTTACAGAACACATTAGTGAAGCATCTTATGAGAAAAGTAAGTGTAATGGAGGGGCTGGGTAGAGTGCATGTTTAGCTTGCTTAAGGCTCTGGGCTCTTAGCGCCAGTACCGCAAAAAAAAGGGAAATTTGCTTTTTTCTTGGGAAGAGAACCACTGATATAATATACCTGACAAACTTAATTACAAATTTCCCATTGTTTTGTCCCAACAACTTGAATAGTCCGTGGGCCAGGACTATATTTGGTTTCTGTTTGAGATGGCTGCAAACTGTACCCCAGACTGGGATCAAGTCCTTTGCTATTTAGGATGTTGCTTACAAGTTACTTTAAAACTAATTTTTTAGTAGAAGTCTAAATTTCTGCCTGAAATATTTATTGTCCTACTATAGCATGAAATTTCTTATTTCAAAACTTTCAGAACTACCTTTTATATTACAAACTTGAGTAATATTGAGACATCGCAGGAGGAACACCTTTGTCCTTTGTTCATCCTGGTATTTCGTGGTAGCCTGAATATTTTTAATTTTTCTCTGAGTAACCCAGTTCCCCAAACTGTAACAGTTTGTACTGAGAAGTATTTGTTTTCTTAAGATCACTGTTGCCTTATTTTTATCCAAAATGATTATGGTTATTTAAACTAAATCAGCAGTGCTTAAGCGCTATTTATGATCTTAGATACGTAAGTCCTCTATTTAGGAATTTATCAAGGAAATATTGCCAAATAGAGGTGCTTAAAAGTATTTATTGTGTTGTTATTTTTATCTCAAAAAGAACCTGTATTTTAACAGATTATGTAAATAATGTTGTCATGGATTGAATAATACATAATTGGAGTATTTTGAGACAGGGTCTCACTATAGTTTAGGCTGGCCTTCAACTCGCTCTGTAGTCCAGGCTGGTTTTGAACTCTCAGCGATCTTCCTGCCTCAGCTTCCCAAGTATTGGGATTACAGGTGTAAGCCACCATGCCCAGCTCTATCTGTTCTTATGTTGCAAAATTATTTTTAAAAAAATGTTTGCAGCAGAAACAATAATTGACATAAATTCTAATACAAGTTACAAAAAAAAATTTGGGGGAAAGCTCAGCCTTCCTACTTTGCCCTTTGGTAATAGTGAGATTTACACTGTAATTGTAACATTTGAAGTTAATCTTAGTCTTTAGTTAGGGATAATTCCTTACCTTTATTCAGTTGCTGCCACAAAGATTTATAAACTGAAAGGGAAGATTGACAAATGTACCACACTGGAAATTTCATATTTTTATTTCAGAAAATTTTTACCGCATTTTGTTGTGTTTAATTTTACCCCCTTTAAAAAAAATTTTTTTTCTTTTTTTTTTTTTTTACCGCAATGCTAGTCTGGGTACTTTGGGAGGATTCAAAGCTGTGTGACATGTTAGTGTTCACAGAGAATCCTGTACCCAAGCCAGGGAGACAGGTATAAACACACCCAATAAAAACATAAAAGAGGAATTAGAGGAAAGTACTGAGGGTGAGTGACGTGGCAGTTCAAGGCTACCAGTAGGTATCTGGATGCCTTGTGCCTTTTTTGCCCCCACCCCTTTGTCTTTTTAGCAGCAAGGTGAGAGGTAGAAAACTACCTCAAAGTAGAGACTGAGATTAAATTGAAGTGTAAAGGTAATAGCAGATATTACAGTATAGGCACCGGCTGCAGGGAAGCGCTGGATAATAATGCCCCACCTGTACAGGGAAGTGGGTAGAGAAAGGACAGAACTCAGGGACAGTTCACACGTCTGGGAGCAAAGGCTGAGGGATACTCCCAGAGGAAGTCGGGATCGGTGATGGGCTGATGTGTGCAAGGCGAGAGTTTTTCAGATGGGCCTCTTTCCGTGATAGCACATGAGCTGGACAGTTTTTTTTTTTTTTAACCAGTACCGGGGATCAAACTCACAGCCGTGTGCTTGCAAGGCAGGTGCTTATGCCGCTGAGCTAAATCTCCAGCCCTGGACAGTATTTTCCAAGATCTGATTCTCACTTGTGCAGGTGCAAGATACACTTACTTGGCAGCATACCAAAAGCTGACATGATTATTCAAAATGCCAATGGGAAACATAGGCATGGTGGCTCGAGTTTGTAATCCAGGCACTTGGGGGGCTAAAGCAGGGGGATCACTAAGGTCAGCCTGGACACTCTGGTGAGACCCTGTTTCAAAAAACCAAAAAATATAATATTTCATGGTGAATACAGAAATAGGAAAAAATGAGGCTGTGTGTTTGGACAGGGAATATGTAGAAATGAGTATAGGAATTACCAGAGAGCTAAGTCTGAATCTTGGAGGTGTCACCCACATATCTCCTAAAGTCACTGCCCTAGGGAATTCTGCCACTGGCTAATGTGTGTGTTCCTTAAATACTGGGTTGGACAAAAAGTTGATGGTCTTAGGAAAACTTCCATCTAAGTCTTGATACGGCCTGACTCTTCACCTAAGACACAACTGTCCTGGATCTTAAAGTTGGTGCAGTCATGTTTTTCTGCCATCTTAATGAACTGAACACCTAGTATAAAAAATGAAACAGTGTACCGTACAGTGCACAGCTGTAGACACTGATTGAAAGCAGCATGCATGTCATATCTTTGTGGACTTGAATAACTCATTCCTTTCTAAGTTCACTGTTAGGAGAGTCTGGTTTACCATTACTTCATTGCCCTCACCTTTTCAGCCCACTTGTGTACAAAAAAGGTGGTACTGTATTAACTTCGGTGTTTCGGTATTGTTTTTAATCTGTTCTAAATAGGTGAAACTGAACAGTATTTTAAAAAATCCCATGGAGGAGAACCTTTGGAAGAGGCAGAAAGTCCTAAGGAGTCCAGATCATCATGGAAAAGAGTTTCTTTTGAGAGGTAGTTGGCAATCTCTCTGAATTTCATCAAACTACACTTTAAAAAATTTTTTAAATGTAACATAAAAAAGAAAAAAAAGTAACATAAAATGTTTTAAAAACATAAAGAGCAGAAGTGAACAATTCAAGGATATTTAATATAGAATTAACACCGTACTGAGACTGCAGTGTATTGCCATACCCTTAATTTATCACTCTTTGCTGTTCTCTATGTAGTTTGTCCTTTTTGACCCTTGACACTTGATATACACAATTGTTTCTGCCATTCCAGTACCAGTCAAAATGAATCAGAGAAGCAACAGGAAGTGATAAAAGGGAGAATCTTCTTTTTCTTTCTTATTTTTTGTGGTGCAAGGGATGGAACTCGGGGTTTTAAGCATGCTAGACAAGTTCTCCAGCATTGAGCTACATCCCCAGACCCAGTCATTCAGCTTTTCTGCACCTACCAATGAGCAGTGTGAAGATTTGCAGACCCGCTGTTTGGATCGGCTTGCTGGGCCCTCGATGGAAGGGCCTTCTGTGGTCAGGCTGATCCCTAAGTGAGAGACCTCTTTCAGGTGCTCTTTCTCATCTGAGGCTTTGGGCCAATCTTGGTTTGAAGATGAAACAGAATCCACTGGTGAAATGATTCGACTTGGAGACACAGCACACACCTTTTCTCTAAGAAGTAACAGTAAGTACTTAAACTTTAAATAGCAATTATCAAAAAATCAGTTATAATTCAGCATACAACTATAATTCACAGAGTTTGAGACAGGGTCTTGCTAATGTAACCAGGCTTGGCTTGAACTTGTGATCCTCTTGCCTCAGCCTTCTGTAGTGCTGGGATTACAGGTGTGCAGTACCATGCTCAGCCAGTGTACTCCTTAATTGTATTATCCCAAACTAGTTGGCTCACTTTTTTCATCATTTCAGTAAGTTCATGCTCCCAGTGGCAGTTTTGCTCCTAGGCAGCCAGCCGCATTTCCAACAATCTGCTGCTTCCACTGGTAGGTCTGAGCATCTCTCCCCCGTTCCCCCTCCTCCAGCTGTGTCACTCGCTGTCCTGCCCACTTGGGCTGCTGTGCTCTTCTCTGGTATCACAGTGGGTTCTTCTCTTTCCTGTTCCTGGCAAACCCACTCTTGTAGTTTTCAGCTTCCCCCATCTGCTCTGATGCTATGTTATGCTGTGTGGCCTTCTCTATTTTTGTGACACCATCCACACATTATAAGGTAACTTACAGTTTGTTATGGAAACTTAGAATTTCCGGCACAGTAGTGATGTTGCACTTACTCAGTATTCAGGGCCTTCTCTCTGCTGTGCAGTGGTGATAAGGATGGGAAACAAAACAGAAATCCCTGACTTTGGAGTTTACAGTCTACTTGTCAGAGCTGCTGATAAATACCGTAGTTAAAATTCAGAGTAAAATTACCTTTCAAAACAGCAAAAATCCACACCAAAATAATTATTTTGGACTGAAAGGACAAGAATGTTAGTGTGGTCTTGAGTACCCTAAACTGAGGATGAGAAATGGCCTTTTGTCTCTTTCCAGACTGCTACTAAACGTGTAACTTTGAATAGGGTCTTATCTTTTCAGAGCCCCAGTGTGAGAATTGAACTTAGCCATGTCTGAAGTGCCTGTCAGCACTGATACTCTGATTCCAAGGAGTCGATGATACATTCCAAGGAATTATGTTCAAAGAATTTAAGTCTGAAGGTCAGACAATAGGCCAAAGTATGTGCTTCCCATTGGCACAGGCAATGTAACAGAATGATCAGTCAGGTGTAGTTAATATAAGAGTATTTGTTGGCCAGATATGGTGGCATGTATCTGCAATCCCAGCTACGTGGGTGGCTGAGGCAGGAGGATCTCAGGTTTGACACCAACGTGGTCAATTTAGTAAGACCTTGATTCAAAATAAAAAGGGATAGAGGCAGAGTTCAGTGCCTGCTTAGCAAGCTTATTGCCTTGGTTATAGAGGGGGAAAAAAAGCTTTTTGAAAGTAGTTGAATAGGAAAGTAGTTGTTAGGATGGGAGGGACAGTGATTGCAGAAATGAGTTCTGTGATACCAAGATAAAGGTAAATTATTTTTCAAAAAGTAGGAAAAAAAAGTAAATAAACTGAGTTGAACATATCTACTCTAAAAATCTGAAATACTCCAAAAGCCAAAACTTTTTGACATCACAAATGGAAAGTCACACACTGATCTGATATGACAGGTCACAGTGAAAATGCAGGCACACTAAAAATACTGTGGAAAAAGTACTTTCAGGCTATTTGTACAAGTGTATATGAAATATAAATGAGTTGCCTTCCATCCTTGTGATACCACATGTATATACAAATATTCCACATTCCAAAAACACTTCTGGTCGCAAGCATTTTGCGTAAGAGGTACTCAACCTATACTTGTTTTCAGATTGCAAAGGGCAAGAGGAATTGTCTTTACTGCAATTAGGGCAAAAGAGAAAAGTCTGACAGAGATACCTGGCGATGGTGTGTGGGTTTGATGTGGTGAAAGGGCTTCCGGAAATTTTTTTTTTCTATTTAGATTGAGATAGCAGATAACTTGACATATACATTTACAGACATCTAGTTTGGGCTTCAGTTTCTGGACTATAACTCTTTGATTATGGTACTATCTGTAACTCCTAATTCAGGTATCTCTTTAGGTTTTTTGGGGGTGGTGTGTGTTTGTTTGAAACAGGGTGTCACTATAGAGTTCAAACTGGTCTTGAACTTGCTAGGTAGCCCAGGCTGGCCTCAAACTTGTAGCAATCTCCTGCCTCAGCTTCCTGAATGCTGCGAGGATTACAACTGTATGCCACTATATCCAGCTTAACTGTCTCTTTATACCCAAAGGTGGCCACATAATACTAAGCATTTCTGCAACTCTGGTACCCATCTTTCTAAAGCAGAATAGTGAAAGTTTTAATACGCTGTTTTTTTTCAGGTTGTATAAAAGATTCTGGGCTATAGAACTATATCTTATTCTATGATAATTATAAAAAATAATTGATGTTAAAGCAGTTGAACTAACATTGTTCTTTCAACACTTATTCTTCTTGGCTTTTAGTACAACAGTAAACTATTCTGATAGTCTAAAAATTTACATTAATACCTTCTTTCATAGGTGCCCAAAGTCCTGTTGATACACAGTCTAAAAAAACATTAGCCCCAGCAAGTTGTAAACCATGTGAGGACATGATGGAGTCCCCCTCATCTATTTTCCTGTCCAAGAATGCAGCATCCTTTGTTGAAGACAGTGAGTTGCAGTGGGTTATTGGTTCTTTAGATAACTGCTGGGTTGAGAACTATAGTTAATGCGTGGAACATTTGGTATTGCTACTAGCATTTTTACTTTTGTTGCCCTGTACTTTGTCATTCCTTTTTATTTTTATATGATTTTATTTGTAATGCTCTGCTTTTAATTATAAGCTCTGATTTTTGTTTTAGATGGTTTTTGGTCACATATTTTTGCAGCCACTATTTTATTGTCTTAAGTCTTCTCTCAGAGACATTGTTATTTTTTTCTTTTAAAGACAATGAGTGATACATTTTTACATCAGTTTCTGCCCTTTAACTGACAAAATATTACTCCTTTGTAAAAAATTTTTTTTAATTTTATTTACTTTATTTTACTTCTCTAGCTGAGTTGATAGGCTGGACTCAAAACTTGCAGTTCTTTTGCCTTAGCTTCCCAGAATGCTGGGGTTACAGGTACCAACCATCATGCGAGGTTCATCCCAAACCCTTTTAAAGTTTTATTTTAAGGAAAGGTCTTGCTAAATTTCCTAGGCTGGCCTTGAACTTGTGATCCTCCTGACTAAACCTCCCAAGTAGCTGGGATTACAGGTGTGTGCCACTGTGCTTCGGTCACACTTCTTGGGTTCTCCATGACTTCCATATGGGATTGTCACAGAGAATCACTGTTAATGACTGACTAGTTTTCTAACGCGACAATCAACTATAATTTACATAGACAGTCTTCAAGCCATGAGGCTGCTTCCAAGTCTTCATTATTTTTAAACGTTCAAGGAACATTGTTTTTTTTACCAGGACCAGGGATCGAACTCACAACTGCACTTGCAAGGCAGGCACTTATGTTGCCGAGCTAAATCACCAGCTCCTAGGAACAGTTTTATAATAATACTAAGATTACATCCTGCCAGGCATTATGGTGCACTTGGGAGACTGAGGCAGGAGAATCACTGCATTGTTAGTTGGAGCCCAGCCTGAACTACATAGTGAGAGCCTGTCTCAAAAAGAAAAAAATTACATTCATCCTGATTTAATTAGATCCCTACTTCTTTGGCTCAGACTTTAATTATTTTTGTGTACTCTGATTAGTGTGTGAACATGTTTGTCTAGGTTACATGCAAAATGATTTATTTCTTACCCTTTCATAAGGTTCACTGTAATTTGTCTTACCAGTGGAAATCCCTTCTGTGAGTGTGGTTCCAAGTGCTAGAAGGCTAGGGGAACCTATCCGAGCAGCTATTCCTTTACATCCACCCTACCACCCTTCAGAGCCTCGAGCACCCTGTCCCATAGGAAGAGAATACCTACGTTCAAGTCGCTTCTCCCCTGCTGTGAATTTGGCTGAAGAGCACACAGCATTTCCTGTGGTAAGTGGACCAGCTTGCTTGCAATTGGGTAGAAGCCCACATACTTAGTATTTCTTTTTGGTGCTGGAGAAGCATGTGCTGTACCACACTGAGTTACACCCACAACCGCAGAAGCCTGTATTTTTAAAGAGATTTGTGCTAGGGTAATAGTCATTCAAGCATATTTCACTATCACGAAATGAAATAACACTGTGCGTAAAGTTTACCACTGCATGTTTACACCTACGTATTCTCACTCTGTTATTCTAGGAAGATGGGGATAAGATGACTGTCAGGGAATTAGGGGACCAACGTGAAGAGAGCGGAAAGGAAGGGAAGAGGAATAAAAAAAAACTAAGGTGTGTTATGTACCTGCTCCCCACGAAGAATGCAATCATTATGCACTGCAAACATGCATTGATTAAAAAATAAAAACTGAAAAGTAAAAAAATAAATAAAATTAATAATAAAAGGAAATGTGACACAACACACATGGAATTTTGGGGGGGCAGGCACAGATTTAGGTACTTCACAGGTATTAAATACGTTCTTTCTTTTTTTTAAAATCCATTTTATTTCACAGAGAAGAAAAAACAAAATTTCAAAACACGTCAATCAGGGCAACAGTGGCACATGTATTGAACGTTGTCATCCCCAAATCATTCACTCAGAGCACAAGACATCTGCATTGAGTAATTTATTTCTCAAAATATTTCTGGAATAGGTACTATATTTTCCATGGGAAAGCTGATTAGAGAGGTTAGTAGCTTACCTAAGATTACACAGTAATTGAAGAGAAAGGATTTGAATTCAGGCATTCTGACCTCAGAATCATTTTGTGTGTCTCTAGTTAAATAATTTTAAAATTCCAGAATGCGTAAAAAAGAAAATACCTTATACTGATACTCCATTATCCAGCATGAACCACTGTTAATACCTTGAACTATTTTGACTTCTTTTCTTTGGGGGAAAAACATTCCATTTTATATAGTCATCCTATCTGTATCTTTCTAGAAAGAATTGGTAGTTGTGTGCCAGGGTGACTTTATAAACAATGATTTTCATCATTAAAGAATTTGCCAGAAAAAAACAAAAGAGAATTTGCCAGCCATGGTAACACACGCCTATAATCCCAACATTCTGGGAGGCTGAAGCAGGAGGATCACAAAGTCAAGCCTACCGGGCAGCAGTGGCCTTACCCAGCTGGCAGTGTAGATAACTGTGAAGGCCCTGCATTCAATCCATAATACTGCAAAAAGAAAAAAAAGGTGGAGGGGGAGGAAGGGAAAAAGGGTTAAAAGTGAGGGAGAAAAGTTGGGGAGGGGAGATAGGTTACAGCAGTGGGGTTGCTAGAATTTCGAGGTCTAGAATACACATGAAACAAGACAAGTTCAAACAATGCAGAAAACGCAAGTAATGAAGTAGGCATCATTAGTACTAGATGACCATTTTAAATACTATGTGCATCTATTCAGATAGGAGACTAGATCAGTAAAAAGGAAAAATGGCTATAGGATAATTATTGCCTTTGTCAGGAAGCATGGGCGTGAGTTGTTGGTAATAATTCTGTTTATTCACCTAAGTGGAAGAGAATGAGAATATTAGTCTTGAAGTAATTGCACTGGACACATACTTCATTTAAAAAGATATTAAAAATGTAGTTATAGTTTTACTGTGAAGTTTTCAGTAGAAGAAATCAAAGTGAAACTGAAAATGCCATTAAACGGTAAATATTTCTTTGCCACAAAAATATTTTCTTTTTGTTTTATACACAAGAAATGTCTTCTAAAAGATTTCTTCTTGGGTTTGGGAGTATAGCTCAGTGAGTGAGAATGTGCTGAGCGTGCTTGGGGCCCTTGGTACAATCCTCAGCACCAAAACAAACAAACAAAAAGATTCCCTGTAAGGTTAAGAAATAAATTACTGCCAGGCCTGGTGGTGCCTGCCTGTAATCTCAGCACTTGAAGACAGAAGCAGGAGATCATCATGAGTTCAAGGCCAGCCTGGGCTACATAGTGAACACACGGACGCCTGAACTACACCGTAAGACCCTGTCAAAAAAAAAAGAAAGAAAGGAAGAAAAAAGAAAAAGAAAGAAACTGTCAGACATAATGGCACACACCTGCAATCCCGGCATTTAGGAGGCTGCGGCAGGAGGATTGCCTTGAGTTCGAGGCCAGCCTGGGTATATAAGCAAGTTAAAGGCCAGCCTGCAGTACACAGTGAGACCCGGTCTCAAAAACAAAACAAAGCAAAACAAAACAACTCGGAAAATGTCAAGCATTTATATACATATTTTGAGAGGTTTCATGGTCAAAGTGTTTTACCTTTGAACAATTGCTTTTTCTTTGTTGATACAAGAGGTAACTTGAATACTTCCCACTTGTGATAACCCTGTCTGTGGTCACACTACCCTGAACGTGCTGAATCTTGTCTGATCTCGGAAGCTAAGCAGGGTCAGGCCTGCTTAGTACTTGGATGGGACATAATCCCTGAAATTTCATGTTTGAGGGTACCTCACCTGCCTTTATATTAGAATGGCATTCTGAGCCACATTTTTTTTTCCTGAGCAGAATCTGACAGACACTGTTCTAGTCATTTGAGTGTCAATATATTTTGACAAATATGTTGTCACATGGAAATGGAAAGACCTAGCTTTTTGTCATAGGTCCTCTCTTCCCTACCCCCAGAAAGGACTTATGTGTCTTTTTTGTAGCCTTTTCAAATGAACTTTCTGTTGTTAATAGGACTCAGATGATACAGTTATCTTAACTTCCATGGTGCCTAAAGAAAGTGACCAAAAAATATGTCCAGCTCAAATCCTCAGCCCTAGGACAAGGAAGCTTCCAAAAGGAAAAAGGTAATATTACTGCAGGCTTGTAGTCTGTTTACAAAAGAATTTAAAAAGTAAAGGGTAGACTATGGAAATTTACCTGTGGAAACTAGTATGAAATATTTATTAATGTATTATTATAGTTATTACTGTAACATATCTGGCTATTTAAATGCCACATGGTTACTTTTCATTGTAGACATGAAAACAGAGCTGCAGCCTCATCGTGGGACTCACCACTCTTCTCCCAGAGACCAAGAAAGAGGTTAACAGAACAAGAACTACATGTGGTGTCAGAGAAACTATCTCAACGGCTGTCTGAACTAGACAGGGCAAGTTTTGTTTTTTAATATATATTGAGATTGCTGTGATTAACAGCCAATTTCAGAGCTTTCCCAGTAGAAAGTAGAAGGTAAGCATAGATAGTGAAAAATGAGTTATGTTAGTTACTATGAAAATGTTCCAGAAGTCAAGCAGGTAGGACATGAATCATGATCTGTTAGCCTTTATGATATAATGAACTACAGCACAGATATATCCATTTATCAGTTGTGATGAAAACTAAATCATTTAATATGGATGACTATGTAAAATTACTCAAACCTATATAGTTTCTCTTTGTCATTAAAGACGAATCTGGTATAAAACTGATCATTGAGGGGCCAGGGGTTTGGCTCAGTGGCATAAGTGCCTGCTTGGCAAGTGCGAGGTTGTGAGACAATCCCCGGCACCAAAAGACAAAAAAACCTGATCGTTGATTCTCACAAAATACAATGGAGTAACACTGAATGAATATATTAAACCCTTCTGACTCGTGGAAGGTTATACAAGGGGACTCAGTTTCCAGCACTAATTTCTACCCTTTAAAAGGCTAAATATCATAAGCATCTAAAAAAACCAGTGACTATTAGAGGGAACATTTTAAAGATCTGCTCTCAGGGCCGGGGATTTAGCTCAGCAGCATAAGCACCTGCTTTGCGAGTGTGAGGTCACGAGTTCAATCCGCAGTACCAAAAAAAAAAAAAAAGATCTGCTCTCTTCTATCAACTTACATTTGCTGCAATTAATGAAAGATACTGAAAAGAATTTTCTCAATAGATGTTAAAAAGTGCCCTGGGTCATCCAATTAAAGGAAAGATAGACCATAAAGAAGACACTGGAAAGAAAGAGGACAGTGGTGATGAGGAGACACTCTCTCAGCACAGTGACAGCATCTTGGAGCGCAGGCCAAAGAAGCTAAGGCCAGGTACTTCTTAAGAGGTCTGGAGTGGGGTGTCCATAGAAACTGCTCACAAAATTCCATGTGCTTTTAATGTTCATTTTAAACATACCAGAAATACACAGAGGGAAGCAAAAATACCAAAGTTGGTATTCTTTTCTCTTATCATTGTTCTTATATTTTAATAACTTACACTATAATTTACTTATCCAAACAGTACTGTATTGTTTTATGACTTAAAGTTACAGAGATGTTGCATTTGTTTTTCTGCAACTTGTTTCTTTCTGTTAACACTATTTTGAAAATCTATTTAGGTTTACATAAAGATCCAGTTAGTTCAGTTTTCCTCACTGGTTATGTGTCTGTGTCTATATTTTTTGTAATTGAACTCAGGACCTTGCATTTGCCAGGCAGGTGCTTGTGCCACTTAGCCATATCCCCTGCCCAACCCCCTGACTGGTATATTTACCCATTAGGGAAGAATCTACACTGCATAGACAAAACATAACCACAGCAAATGTAGTTAGTTACTTGTACCTTATGACTTGTTGCCGTGTATTTATGAGATATGTATATGTACTTACATCTCCGTAGGACCTAGAATTTACTTTTTCTTGCTTACTGTCCCCACTCCAAGAGTACTTTCCATAGGACTTTATGTACAGCAAGCATTCGACATGTTCAGTTCAATCCAAAGTTGAATATATGTGCTAAGTACTTACTTAAGACAGTGCACATTTATGTGCATCTCTCTCTTACTTGTATGACTAAAATACAAATGAGTTATAGGAGACAATATACTTCGCACATTCATTCATCATTCTCTTGGATCATTCTCTTCGGAAATCAGCTGTTTGATTTCCAGCTTGACGTTTCTGGCTGTCGGGAACTAATGATAAATGGTTTTTCTGTTTGTAGGACTTTCTGTGCGCCGAAAGCCACATTTCAGGTCACATTCACTGTCTCCATCTCCAGTTAACAAACACAAACAGTTTCAGATAGAAAGAAAAAGACAGCGCAAGCAAAAAGAAAGAGACATCCGCCAGTTCCAAGCAAAGGTATTTCCCTATCTCTTGACTACCATTGGGCAATAGCCAGTTCCATTTACCCTCAGCCAAATGCCATTTAGCATCTGATTAAAAGCTTAAAATGCATTTAATATGCTTGAGTTGAGTGGATGACAATTATGTGTTACGGTTTATCCTCCTCTCAGGGAGCATAAAACTATATTCATGAAATTCTCAAGAAAATAACCTGGTAGATACTGTTCACTGTTTCAGTGGATTAAGAAAAAATGAGATCACTGTGGGTTGGTATTTTAGAGAGACTTTCAGAGATTTTCAGATGGACTAAATGTGAGGGCCACTGGAGATAGGAGACAAGAAACGGCTCATTAGAGTAGAGATGCATTCCTACAAGAAGACTGGTATGATTACCAAAGAAAGGTTTCTGCTATGGGACAGGGATTTTGAAATATTGTGTGAATTCAGAATACTTTATTGTTTGCTGTAGATTTTATAAATTTTTTTTTAAGTGTCTGTTTGAGACAAGGTTTCACTATGCAGTTCAGGCTGGTCTTGGAATTCATTTTGTAGTCCAGGTTGGCCTCGAACTTGCAGCAGTCCTGCCTCAGCCTCCCAAACTCTGGGATTACAGATGTGCACCACCAAGCCAGACGTTTTATAATGGTTTTATAATGTAGTAGTATTTGTAATGGTGAAAACAGAAGGTACTTCAGATAGATGTCTTAGAATAGTTGTATTCAGGCATGTAACTAGGCATGTGATTTCCACTTGGGAGTATCAGAATAATTACAAAACCTGTGAGAACAAAAACTGCATAATGTAAAATTTCATTTTACATCCCAATTATATTAAAATAATGTATTTGATACAGTGCTGAAAGGAATTCTTTTTTTAACAAAAGAATGAGTTCAGTACCTTAGAGGTGACAGGATACTAGGTGATGATTTTTCCTTCATGTTCACGTGTACATATTTTTAATAACTAAAACATTTATGACCTTTTTCTCTCTAGGCATTAACTGAAGCATTTGAAAGGGAACTAAGAAGAAATAAAGTTCAAGAGAATATTGGACCTCATGGAATAAACGAGGAGGAGGAGGAAACAGTGGGTAAAAGTCTCCACTGAAGATACCATTAGCTCAATTCAGTGGAAAATAGCAAGATGATCTTTTTGGAAGAAAAAAAGGACCACAGGGATTTAATCATTAGTCAGGATTTCATTTCCTCATGTAGAATTGTCTTTCATTCATAGAGTATTCAAGTTGCCAAAACACCAGACAAACATAGTACCAAAGAAAACTAGTGTTTCTGCTTTTGTCTAAAACAAAAGCAGGTTTTTCAGGGGTTTTTCAAGGTTTCTGCTAGCTAGCAGTAAACCAGTGTTTTAAAAAAAAAAAAGGTCCGTGCTGACAAAGTTCAAAGGGAGTAAGGAAAGCCAGGCACAGTTAGAAGGCTAAGGCAGAAGGATTACAGCAAATCCAAGACCAATTTGGGCTGCATAGTGAGCTCAAGGCCAGCCTGGACTACACAGTAAGTTCAGTGGGAGTCTAAACTATGTCACGAGACCCTATTTTGAAAAAAAAAGGTTGAGGATACAGTGCAAAGACTCTGGGTTCAAAGCCCAGGTCAGAAAAACAAAACAAAATCAAAAGGGAATAAGAGAAGACAGAATCCCAAGTGTTCTATACCTGGTTACAACAAAACCAAAGCATAAGTTTTCATTGTTTTTAAAATAATAGCTTGCAGAAACTAAGTGAAAACCCAGGGAAAGACTTATTCTAAAATGTTAATGAGCAAAACTGGTGGAAGGTACAAAAGAGTAATATCTAAGCATACTATGTAGTTGCTTGAGAATTTTGTGATTCTACATGAGGAAAGCTGTCAAGGAAACAAGCACATCAGAGCATTAACAGTGGTTGTACTTAGGGTGTGGGACTGTGGTGACTGAAACTGGACAAAGATCCAGAGCTTTTTCAAATTCCAAGGGATGCTAGGTGCCAAAAATGAACAGGTGAATATTAGCCAGATTTTAGAAATTTGAAGTAAAATGATTTTCATAAGGATTAGCTATTTGTATCAGTATGTGATATTTAAGATGAGAAAAAGAGTTGTTAGACATCTCTCTTATTTCTATTGTTTTACATGTGCTTCTAAGGAAAAATTACACAAAGAAGCTGTTCATAAAGGAACTCCAAAACACATTCAGCCCTCAAAGAGTTCCTCCAGAAAAACTACAACTCAGAGTCCAAGCGGTGGCCTTGTGAAGCCAAATAAAGCAGCTCCAAGTAAGAACCGCAAAGTTGTACTTTGTGGAAAACTGGCATCCTTTGAAAGTGTGTGCTGCATTCCAAGGACACAGCACTAAAAACTAACATCTATCAGTTACTAGCAGAAAGTTCCTTGTTTAAAAGTCACTATGTGGGTGGTTTTCTGTAGAGAGTTAAAATTGTTAAATAAGGAAGTACCTTAGGGAGGCTTGAGTGTTGGCATCAGAATGCCAGGGCTGCTGTTTGCTGCTCCAGCGTAAGCCTCTGTTCACTCGAGTTGCCCTCCTCCCTGGGAGTTGGTAGAATGCAGAGAACGCTCCAAAGCAGGGAGATGTTCTGTTCAGCCTCTAACATACTGAGCTGATGCCAGTGAGCATTAAGGTCTCGTTACCGGGAAGCAAGGTCATATGAAATGCTAGGCCTCCAACTATCCCCACAGACTTCTGGCCTGCCAACTATATCCCATTAGAGCTAAGCACATGCCTGCTGGGAGGGCTAAGGAGTCTTCTCCATTAATCTACATGAAGTATCTGTCACAAGCCCTGTGGTGGCTGAACAGTTACGTTGCACTGCTCAGGACCAAATGTGATCAAAACTGGAACTATCTTCATTCCTACCAGTAGTTGGCCTAACCCCATCAAAAAAGAAACACAAATACAATAAGCACTTAGAATGTTTTTTTCAACATCAGCGCCACATAACTTGGATAAGCTGTGGTGTATCAGGAAGGTGGGAGAGAGTGTTGACATGTGTGTCAGATCAAAATTGTCTCGTTCTTCCTTGCAGTGAAGGTAAATGAACACAGTCTCCTGCCCCTGATGCTGGAACAGTTTCCATTTCTCTATGTCTCTGGTCCAACACTAAGCAAAATGTGGAAACAGCAGATTGCACACATTGAACAGCTCAAAAAAGATGCATTTAGAGAAAATCAATCCAAGAAGAAACTCCGGGATGAAGTAAGTTACTGTTAGTTTGAAGTGTAAGATTATAAACCAGAAAGGGGAAGGCTTCCTTGAATAACATTATTAACCTATTGCCTTGTGTTGCTCTTTAAGATAGAGGAAGCTCTGAGAAGGCATGACCTCCTTACAGCCCTTGTCAAGAAAGAATATGAACATAACAAGAGACTGGTAGGTTAAGAGCAAGTTGAAAATTATAATTTTGAACTTCAAAGTTATATCCATTTCCTTTATCTTATATAGCTGGGTAACAGACTTCTGACACTCACCAAAGGGAGCATCTAGGGCTTTAATGAAATTGATGGGATGGAAGTTTCATTTAATTTTTATAGTGAAAAATTACAGAACATGATTTCTATGAAGTAAAAAATGGAAGGCTTTGAATGTTGAGTAACTTGCCATGATAAGCAAAGGCTGCAAATGATACTGGGATCCAGTTCCATCTGTCTCTTCACAACCCCTTCTAGGTGCTGGGCGGTTATAGCTTAATATTTTTTGCCGCCTCCTGTCTTCCCAGGTTCCAAGTGTAGAACTTACAGTTTACCATTATTATTTAGGTTGGACATCATACTTAGCACAACATTGTTCCCTATAAATAACAGTGAAGGAAGAGGACAGAGGTTGGAGAATCTGCCAAAGTAAAAATTTAAAAACCTTTTGTTGATAAGCAAGCAGAGAAGTCCTTTAAAAAAAAAAAAAAAAAGATAGGGTCTAACTGTGTAATTCAGGTTGGCTTTGAACTCACTGTGTAGCCCAGGCTGACCTTGAACTCCTGGTACTGCGTGGAGCTCATGACCCCTGCTGGAGTGGGGAAACGAGGTCTTCCGAGCAGGAGTGCTCAGGGTGTGGACCCGTTTATAGTGTCAGGAGTTCCTCAGTGCTGCTCTTTAGACAGAGGCGGTGGAGCGGAAACCTCTGAGGGGATTCTAGAGGCTGATGTTCTTACACTCGGTCCACACAGGAAGCACCTGATCGTGTGTGGCTGGCTGGCTTCTTGAAGATACTTTGATAGGGGTAGGAGGGAGATAAGGATAAACTTGGAGTTATGTTTTCCTCTTCTAAGGATAAACTTGGGGCTACGTTTTCCTCTTCTCCTTATGTCCCCTTTCCCCTTCCCCTTTCCTAGCAAGACTTCAGGGACCGCATTCGTAGACAAAGGTTGACCCAATCAAAGATAAAAGAAAATCGTCAGCAAGTTGTTCGTGCCCGAAAATATTATGATGATTATAGAGTTCAACTGCGTGCAAAAATGATGAGAATGAGGACCCGGGAAGAAATGGTATGTACAGCCTCTCTACCTAGCCCAGTTACAATGAATTTTGTCCATTATCTTTCAGGAACCACTCTGATTCATCTCAGTTTGCATCCAGAATCCAAACACAGATCCTAAAATGCTGGCCATGGGAGCCTGTACTCATTACACTTCATTATTCTACTGTGTGTTCTCACCATTTCTGTCTCTGTAGACCTCGCCTTCATGTGAACTTAATTTCCTCTGACCTTTTACTCATAATTCTTCCTTCAGTACAACTGTTTCAGGATTTGCGAGTGCACTATAAAAACAGCAAATGAGGGCGTGATTACATGATACAGGATTCCACCTAAGATCAGGACTAGCATTAGGACAGCTATACTGTGAGCCGTTTCATAAGATTTACTTTTTCATCCTACTCAAGCTGCAATGATCCCAAACTGTGAATAAACTTTCTGTGGTAAAATACTCTCATAGTTAATTTGACTAAATACTCTATAAAACACAGTATTTCTAGAGGAAGACACTACTAAGGCTCTTGAAAAGCAAAGTACTTGCTCGGTGTATAGCTATTGAATGCATGGCTGTGAGAACCATCTTCTGTCAAGAATTACTAATGAAAGGACAAGTGGACATTGCCGAAACCTCTGAACACTTTGCAGTACTGCAGCTACCCACATGCTCACCACACCCTTAGTTATCCTCTTGTTTTAAGTACTGCATTTGTTTCTGCTCGGGATACTTGCCTTATACACATCGTTACTTAAGAATTCTTTTCTGGAGGTAGTAAAGGATCTTTGTGATACATGAGAAGACGCTAAACACCACTAGTTGTTATGGAAATACAATAAAAACCACAACAGAATACCATTCGCAGGCACCAAGATATCTAAAATAAAGATAAGTGCTGAGGATGGGGAGAATTTGGCATCCTCCAAATTGGGGCTGGGTAGGGTTATAAAGTGGCATGAGTGCTTTGGAAAACAATCTGGCAGTTCCTAAAAGGTTATCAAAAAGCCACAGAATATATGACCTGGTGATTTTACTCCTTAGATACTGTGTATGTATCATACACAAAAATCTGTATACAAATGTTCATACCAACATTATTTGTAACTACTAAAAAGGGGAAACAACCCCTGTGACTCAGCTGATGGACAAAAATGTATGTTCATACAGTAAAATATTATTTGGAAATAAAATGTAGGTCAGCCTTGAAAACATGCTGTATGAAGAAGTGTGCAGAGCAGGTAGCTCCACAGAGGCAGTTTTCAGGTTGGGCTTGCGCCCGCAGTGCTACACGAGCCTCCCAAGGACTGGGATTCTAGGCATACACCACCACGCACTGCCTGAAATATATATTCTAAAATGGGTAATTATATTGTATATGAATATCTGGATAAACTCATTTTTTAACATCTTTGTGAAGTATCAGTATATACCTCTAGTTAACAAAATTACATTCTGTAGTGGTAGATCAGCGTATATTCATCTTTGTGATTACATAACTGACAGATATTTAAGCAACTGTTTGAAGAAGGCTTACAAATTCAGAAGCAAAGATTAAGGGATCTAAGAAACTATGCCAAAGAAAAGCGAGAGGAAGAAAAACGACAGCACCAGAATGAACTGGACTCCATGGAGAATTACTATAAGGACCAGGTGGGCTATTGTTCTCTATAGTTTACAGTGTGCTTGGTCCTGATCACCTGTGTCTAAAGTCTGCTTAGTTCACTGATACTAAACCTCCCCATGTTTAGTGGGGCTTTGCACCCCATACAGGCTAAAGTGACCCCATTTTCAAGTTAGTTCTTAGCCACAGAGTACATCTATATTGCTCTGTGTCCATTAAGATAAAGATTTTAAGCCTAAGAACAGTAATTTCACTGCAAGCGCTAAATAGTTTATTTTTTTTCCCTATAAACAGTTTTCATTGCTGGCAGAAGCCATATCACAGGAACGTCAGGAACTCAAAGCCAGAGAGAAAGCCCAGGCCCAGGTAATGAGAGGCTAAAAATCATTTATTTGTATTTTTAGAAACTAGAAAACAGCTGTATTATAACTTTTAAGGGGATGGAGAGAAAACTAGTAAGAAAATCCATCTATAAGACATTTATCCAAGGTTTAACTATCCGTTCTGGTCTCTAAGAGCTACTTCTAACTTACTGAAATGACTGCAGGAGCTTAATAAGCTGAAAGGTAGAGAAGGAATAAAAATAGATGAGGGTCTAAGATAAATGTGAATAGCAGGATGACATGAGTTCTCTTGCAGACATTACATAAGGTGAAGAGAGAACTGAGATCTAAGATGGAGAAGGAGATTCAGCAACTACAGTACATGATAACGCAGAATGACGACGATGCTTTCTTCCGGGAGCTGGAAGTTGAGCGCTTCAGAGCTCGGCTACAGCTGGCTTCCTTTCAGTACAGTAACAGCCCCTTCCCGTGAGGCCTGACTTGACAGGTGAATTTTCTGGACAGAGCTAGAATTGAGCCAGTAAACATTCTAAACGAGAAGAGTAATTTTTAAATGCATTATCTGTATATTCATTTTGATACTTACAATTTTTAAAATAAAAACTTTTCTTAAAGTTGTTTTCAATTTATAACTTAAAACCTGGAAAAAGGGAAATAAAAGCACACATCCTTAGTCATATTTGTGATAACGTAATTAACAAGTCTTGCCTGAGCAGCCAGCCTAAGCCCTGGCCCCCAGAAAGACCTCACTAATTGGAGAAAAGCTAGAAACGTGGGCTAGTTATTAGAGGTGGACCTTGGGGTTGGACTGTGACTATGCATTATATGTGCAGGTTCCTCACATGATGCACTTTGGCTTCTGCATGTAACAGAAGACAGCACCAAGGAGAAGCTAAAGGTTTGCATGTCAAAGGAGCAATTGGGATTGGAAAGTGGGCAAGTGCTATCAGCCCCTTCCCTGGTAGCAGGGGATATGAGAGCATAAAACCCACTCAGAGGTAAAGGCCAGGAAACAGGTGAGCTTCAGAGCTGCTGAGGATATGCGGACCTTGCTGATCAAGGGCAGAGATAGAGACAGTACCACAACAGGCCAGCTGGTAGGGGCTCACAGAACAGCATGCAGAGGAGCGCAGGGAGGAAGTTACAGATGATGAGATGCCTGAAGAGGCCTCGAGGTGAGAGGTTGTACTGTCCTGGAGAAGAGTAGGCAACTGGATTGACTCTTCTGGTCCAAGTGATGCCCTTTTACAATGACAGCTGACAAAAGATTGGGCCACCTGGCAAAGGTCCCCTACGCCTTGCTCCTGAAGCAAAACTCTTGTGTACATGCACATGTGTGCAACTGGGGATTAAACCCATGACACTGAACATGCTAGGCAACTGCTCTAACACTGAGTTATACACTTCCAGCACTGTTTTCTGACATAGGGCAGTTGCCTCGAATTTCTGATCTTTCTGCTTGAGCCAAGTAAAACCAACTGTTAGGTCTGGGATTCTGAGACTTGCTGAGGTGGGGTGATCCCACCCTGACTGACTTTGCCATACGCAACCTTGAGTTTTGAGTATCATAGTTTGCATTTGGCATTTGCCAAGATTATAGGCTAGAAGCTTTGGTTTGGTAGTTTGAGTTTTCTAATGGCCTTCAAAGCTCTATACCTAGCAGCCAGTACAGAGCCTGGCACAAAGGAGAAATACGTATTTGTTGGTCATGTTTAGGGCAGATGCCTTTTAAATAAGGTAAATTTAAATTTAAAATCTGGCATGTCTAGTTTGCTAAAATTAGTGTTAACCTATGTAATTGTCTCCTCTATCCTGTTTTCTAGTTGCAGAGTTGTGAATCATAAACCTTAAAGTCTATAGCTTCTAGGGAAAATACAACTGATTTCTCTTTTTCATGTTGAGGATTTAGCAGCTAAGCACCAAGGCAGGCATGGCAAATGTGAGACCCCTACTATAACTCTACTCTCAGATCCCTAACACAGCTGGTTATAGACTGCTTTTGGAACACATCACTTCCCTACTAAACCCAGACTGGCTTCACAAATGCCATCTTTTACACAGCTTGCAACAGGTACTGGCAACTTAACAAGTTGCTATGGCAGGAGAAAAAGGCACCTTCCTGCTCAAGCTGGAGACAGAAAGGTTCCTAAGCTCTCTGAATCTCTAATGGGACAAAAGTCATCAATTAAAGAGGTGATGTATTCTTGCAATTCTCACTACAGGACCAATCAATTTTTTTTCCAAAACAACCCATTACAAACTCAATGTTCTTTAAAAACTTTGATGCTGTGACAGTGCAAACAGCATTCATTTTATTGCTCAACTTCAGCATGGACACATACATAGTTAATTCTTAAAAACCATTTATACAGATGTTATTGATAAAGCTCATGTAACAACTTAGTGAAAATACAAAGAACATCAAAGCTAAAACACTCTGTAATAAATACAAATACAATGAAAATGATAAAACTTTGTTTTTAAAGTCAGTTTGAGAGAAGGAAGAATATTACATGAAGTGAACTAATTACATCTAGAAATAAAACAACTCAGCATTTGGTACAATCACCATTCTAACATAAGAATGTTAAATACCACAAATGGCACCCGTTGACTACAAGCTGCAGCTTAGACAGAAGCAAAAAAAGCTGCTCTACCAAACTGACGGTGGCCAGAACCACCTAACTCACCAGTGCAGTCAGTCCAATGCACCAGAAGTTGAAAGCAAATTTAGTGTTGTAAAACAAAGCAAATTACATTGCATTTAAAAGAAAAGAAACTTGTGCTCTGAACTGTAAATACAAGGAAAAAAGACTTAAAAAAATAAACCCATTCAGGGCAACAAACTGTGCAAAACAAAATGTACACTATACACAGTACTATTTAAAAACTTTACACCAAAAAATAAGGCCCTCTGAATCAAAACTCATTTCTGTACTGCATATGAGCTCTACAAAGAAATCACGCTCATAACCATTCATGATGGAAAGGCAACAGTATGGGCAGATGATAGCACATATCTAAAATAATAACAAGGAAGGATAAGAAAAAACGCAGTTGAGAGGGACGTGGAAATAAATATTCACATTAAACACGAGGTGCAAATCCACGGTTCAATGACACTAGGGGGTTTGTTTGCTTAGCACCTATTTGGAAGTAATCAGATAATGTAATTGTGAAATCGAAATCATGTTTTGATGTATCATGTTGGTGATAGCATACACAGTTACGTAGGATGATTTCTTGCTTTTAAAGCTCCATTAAGTTATTATTTTAAAGGTAAAAGGCACTCAAAAAAGCGAGGATATTTGCCAGCTTTATATTGTACATAAAAACTAATAGTAGCATTTAACTACTGCATCCCTGTCAGTTATGATTTCTCTAAAGTGTTCATCTTGCACTTACTTTTTACTGAAAGATTTTAAGAGTAGGCACAATTACAAATTGCACTAGTGCTTTAATATAAAAAGAGATGGATCTGCAACAAATAAGAACTATCAAAAAGCTGAAAATTACTAATAATTAAATAGCATAGAATCCATTTCTGTATACTTCAAAATGTTCTTCAATATTTCTAAGAATGCAGTAGGAAAAACAAAGTGAGAAGAAAAGGTTGGCATAAGGACATTAGCACTGCACAGTAATGATTATGTCTAGCTTACTTACAGCAGTCAAATTTGGCCAAATGAACTACATTAAAATACCTGCAAACTATACAAGTTGTTCGCAACATTTTTTAAAAGCAGCAAAATCTCATGTATTCTGGCTGTACCCCGCCCACCTGACCCCAGCCCACAAAAGATTACTTAAAATTCTAAAAAATAGAAAAAAATTGGAGCTGCTCTTGGTCAAGTGAATGGGGACAACAGTTAGAGGCTCGTGCTCAAAAGCCAACTAGATGTTTCTTCCCTTTTTCTTTGTACCTCCTCTCTTAACCACTACTCACTCCTCAGGTACCTACGAGGAACACTTTGGCTTCAAGAACACAGACTAAAACCCACTCCATCACTTGAAACAGAACACAAAAGACTATTCACTTGGTAATTAAGCTGCAAAATTTCAAGGTCTATCATTAAAACTTGCTATTCTTATTTCACATGAGTATGTTAAAAAAAACAGTGCATTTTTTTTTGATGGTTGAACTTTAAAATCCATGGTAATTTCTTCCAATCCCTCAGGCCAAGTTTTGGTCGCCACTCACCTTGCAAGCTCAGTCTGGACATTAGGGCATCAGATGTAGGTCTTCAGCACTGAGGGAACTGGGATTCCCTCACTTCCAAAGTTAATTCTTCCACTCTCAAGTGACTTATATCATGGAAGTAGACTCACTTTCTTTAGTAATCACATTCCCTGCCCACCACCCCCAGTACTTGTTCCAGTTTATCTTGTGAGATAACAGCAGGGTTTTCTAAGCTTGCTAAATAATCTTCAGAGCAAAAATTTCCTTTTTCACTATTTTAGCTGATTAAAATTATGAGCAACTAAACAAAGCTTCAGCATGGTTTACTTGATAGAAACAATGTAATTAAAATATAAATTAAGTGTACGTATTAGAGACTTTGGTTTACAGGAATAGTATATAAAGACCAGCTGACCCAGCAAAAGAACGAAAATCCCACCCCATCCACATGCTCTCAGAAGCTATAAAAATGCAGTATTTCCATTTAAGATAAAAAGTAAATCCAAAATACCTGATCATATTGATTCAAGATAAAAACATTGTTTTTTTAAAAAGTCACCTTAAAAATAGGAAACCCCTGAACACATCTTATGGTATCAAACTACTAAGTTTAGACTAAATGGTGTATTAGGAAGTTAATAACCAAAATAATATAGTTGTATTTCCAGGGAAATTGTGCTTGAAAAATATAAAAACCCACTCAGGCAAAGTTGAAACACATACTGCAAAATACAATGCTCTGCTATAGAAAAAACAAACATGTAAATGGCTTAATCTTGTAAAGATAATGATTCTTTTAGCCAATTGTTTATAAAGTTAGAATAATTCAAAATAACTTTATTCTTTTTTACAAAGAGCAAGTACAGGAGCTATTCAAAATCATGTACTCAATCAAAATGAAATGTGACTTGTACCGACTGCTGAAGTTGTCTTGATGTGTGAAAGACTGGAAATCTGTGAAGCAATTTGAATAGATTACCTTTTATAAAAATAGTAGTAGTCTTTAAGTGTAGAATACTGCCTAACTCTGGAGATGCAGGAAAAGTCAGCATTCTTTAGGTTCAAGATATTAATTTTAAATAGCAGCTGAATGTGTCCTCATGGCAAAGCATAAAGACCTTTTTTTTCCTTGAAAAGGAATTTCAAAATTGTCCTTTCCCCTCACAGTGTCCTAAAACTTTAAAAAAGGAGGGAGAGAGGGTGTTTTCCTGTATTTCAGCATCTTTGAAACTGCTGAAGGGAGGCTGTCGGTCAGGGTATAAATAAAGAGTCCTGGGTAAGTCCTTGAAATTCCTCATTCCACAGCAAATCCACATGTTTCTTCAATGGCTGTTAGCAGCTTTTCATAGAGCTTTTCATAGCTTTCATAGGGCGGAATGTCTATTCGATTGAAGCTGTGAATAAGCAAATCAGACTTGATATAGTCCATTCAAAAAAATAAATTGGCCTACCAAATGTACACTAACACAGCCACATTTTTTTGTCACACAAAAAGTTAAAATATTGTATTGCTCTAAAGTATTGCTCTAAAGTTAATTACCACTCTAGTGTTTTCCTACTAATTTCTGAGTAATTTTATATCACTTTTTTTGAGTTGCTTATTCCTCCTAAAGACCCTTTTACTAGTAAGGAAATAAATGAGAAGTCAGATTCGTTTGGAACTAACACCTATGTGGGACGGTGGGAATAGCTACAGAAATCACTCACCACGTGTGGGCTTTGGGCAGGTTGTTAGTGCAGGCATCGATCTGGTGTATGGTGAAGAGCCGTGGGCCAGCAGCACCTGCGTGGGAGGGAAATGTGGGTCAGATCACTGCATGTACACGGCTTCATCTCCACAATGTCTGAGGAGAACCAGTACATAAGCCACAGGGTCTAGGGATAGGGAAATGTGGTAAATTCATGTATCTTTTCCTCAGGGTAGCAGAAAAAGAATCTGGGTTTTAAAAGCTGGAACTGACCTTGGATAAGGTTGGCTGCCTTAATATGTTAGCATTTTAGTTTAAGAAAAAGTTCAGGATTGAGATTCTTTTGCCAACTTCTGTTTTATAGAAGATCAATATCCCAAAAGACAGAAGAAAAATAATCGGCCATGATAAAACATACTATATATGCACACACTCAGAAAGGTTACAACCTAATGCATACTTAGATGTCATGGCTCCCAACTAGCCAAGAGCAAGATCAGTAGTGTTGGACAAATTTCAATTAACACAGACACTCCATACAAATATTCGGAGGATAACTACAACTTCTAGCTCCTCAAATAGGGAAGACAAGCACAACTTAAAGTAGGCTTTGCCAGTGCACTGTGAGCATATGCATGGCTGTGGCACTGACAAATTATGTACCTGTCTTTTTGTTTCCTCCCTCAGCACCAACTGCAGTAACTTTAAAAATGGAGCGCTTGAGAGGTAAAGGAAGCAACTGCCACCCAGGAAAGCATAACAATCATCAGCCATAACAATGACTCATCCAAAAATTAAGCAGCTTATTCTGCAGAAAACAATTCTTAAAAATGGAACATGGTTGTAAATCAATGGCCTGATGCCATGCAATAATTAAAGTGCTCTGGCTAAACAGATGGCCTCCATAAATCATGCTGCCTCCTTCTGGTAAGAGAAATAATAAAAAGTGAAGCGAAAGGCAATCAGATGGGTAAATGTGCTGACAGGCTGGGACGTGAACATGGAAGCAGACGATCTTGCCTATGGAAACGTGCAACAGAATTAAAAGCACTGTGGCCAGAATGAAAGGCAGAGCATCACCACAGTCAGTCAGTCTAATATTCAGCACTCACTACAGTCACAGAGAACCCTGAAGAAAAGGCTCTTGTGGGGAATAAGAAAAGGAAGGAGAAGAAGGTATCACAACCTGAGAGTTACAGATAAGAAGCAGAGTGAAAAGAGAATCTGTCTATAAGCAAACGGTTTGTAAAATATAATGTAAACCAAACAGTGCCACCGACTCCCACCCCCAGAATACCCAATACCACTGTGCCTGTCTGCCCCCCTGGATTTGTACCTTGTAGTGCTTTGAAGCCCTGCAGCGGCACTCTGGATGATCCTGTCACAAACTGTAGCAATCGTGCTCGCCGCTCTTCATCAAAAAACTCCACAGCTTTCCAGAACCACTTGACGACGTTGCTGTCTGGTGTACAGTGTTTTAACCGGGTGTTTACTTTCCAGTCATTGACGTCTATTTTTCCAAGTCCACAAATAATGAGCTAGTAACATATTGCACAAGTGATGAGACAGCAGAAACCAAAGCCATGCCAAAAATTCCTCAAAACCGAGTTTTAGACTTGTAATGCCACTCATTACAATGAGAATACCACTCATTTGGTATTCTTCAGCAAAGGTGCATGTGAGAATCATCTGGAAAGCTTTTCAAAATATGCACACCAGGTCCTCTGCCCAGAGACTTAATTCTGTGAATCTTGGTGACAAGCCTTTTTTCTAAAAACCTCCAAAGGAACTTGCTCACTGTAGAATCCCCTCCCAGGGTCTAAGAACCACCATTGTGATGGACTCAATAAGATTAAAGCATTGAGAAAATTTCTAATTTAAAAAAAAATTCTAAAATTTAAAATATAGAAACCGAGGGGCTGGGGATTTAGCTCAGCTGCATAAGCTCCTGCCTTGCAAGCGCGCGGTAGTGAGTCTGATACCCGGTACCGATAAAAAAATTTAAAAAAATATATATATATATACACATACACACACACGCGCGCGTGCACACACACCCCAAGACCCCAGAAGTAAATATGATTTATATATACCTCCTTGGAGGGGCATATTATTTTGGCTTCAACACTATCAGCTTTGTGAGTTGGGGCGACTGAGTTCTGTTTTGCCAAGTACCCTCAGCTGTAGCATGGCAGACAGATCTACTTCACTGCCTACATCCCATTAAAGGGACTCACAGTACACAGCACCCTAAGAAATGTATGCTGAATAAGTGATTAATACAATGTTTACTAACCTTAAAATTATACATGAAATACATGACACATTAATACAGATGCAAGGTCAGTATAGATGAGAGATAGCAAAGTCATTTTGATATTGTTAATATCTTCATCTCTTTAGGGTCAAAGTCTAACATATTGCTAATATATCATGTTTTTACAGTGAATTTGATAGTATATATAGTATAAAACATAATGTAACTCATAAATCCTACTTTTATAGAATCCTGTCAATCTAATATAGCATTAAGGGCCATACACTTTTCTAAGCAATTTAATTTCATTAACAATAAAAACTATACAATAAACTCTATTCCTATTGGATGAAATCTCCAACAA
Organism: Dolichotis patagonum; assembly: GCA_004027295.1. Taxonomy (NCBI): domain Eukaryota; kingdom Metazoa; phylum Chordata; class Mammalia; order Rodentia; family Caviidae; genus Dolichotis; species Dolichotis patagonum. The sequence continues at coordinate 47,742 of PVJX010010153.1, forward strand.
AGCTACTATATAGACTTCTAACAGATCACTAAATTTAAGTCACACTGAACCAGTAACAGGATGGCTTAAAAGGATTACAGATGCTTTCAAGACACGAAAGATTCCTCCTCAATTCTCTTTTTCGGCACAGTGTCAATTATAAGACAAACCCCTCCTTCAGTGGGAAGGTCCTATACCTCAGCTTTACTGTCACTGGTGCACACCTGCCTCCTCTTGATCATGTCCTAGCAACAGTTCAACATAAACAGAAGGAGGGATACTACCCAGTCAAACCAATGTATTTATTTGCTATCATATCTGTTAACACATTTAGTTAGAAAAGACAATGAAATGCATAAAATCATGCTTTAAGTAATTTCAACAGAAATAGAATCATGTTTTAATTAGTTTTAACAGAAGCAAACACTTGTGAATTGTGAGTACATCTGTTAGTACTGAGTATTCCCAAGGGGTAACTAGGTATTATTCAGTTTACCTTCAGTGTTTCACTTACTCCATGATCTTGTCTACCAAATGTTTTCTAACAAAACTTAGTGCAAACAAACCAAATTGAGCCTAAGCCTTTATCAAACAAATTTCAATACAGTGGAGATCAACTGAAGTTTTGGTTAAATAAATTAACAACCACTAAATCAAGAAATAGAAAAAACAATGGAGGGGCCGGGGATACAGCTCAGTGGCAAAGTGCCTGCCTGGGGAATACAAGGTCATGAGTTGGATCCCTGGTACCAGAAAAAAAAAAAAAAAAAAAAAAAAAAAAAAGAAAGAGAGAGAGAAAGAAAAAAGAAAAAAACACTGGAAGAATTCACATGTAAGACATAAAATCTGCTTCAATGAAGACAATAAGGAACTATAAGCGTTTTCACCGTAAGGCCAGGGTGGTAGCACATGCCTGTAAACCCAGCACTTAGGAGGTTAAGGCAGTAGGACTGTGAATCAAAGGCCAACCCAGGCTACGCAGCGAGTTAAAGGCTGGCCTGGATTACACAGTGAGACCCTGTCACAAAAAAAGTAAAAAAAAATAAAAAAAAAAATTTCATAATAGAGAAACTGCTTACAGAAATGCCAAACAATGAAATTCTAAACACTTTTCTTGTGAGTATGAATTCTCATGGAACTGCACCATAAAATCTTGAAAGCATTAGAAATACAACTTTCCTCTAAAACTAAGCAAAGTAATTTTCAATCTTTCCCGTTGTACTACATGATGGCACAACACTAATGCACTGACCTCCAACTCCTTCTCATCAAATGTCTTCAACAGATGCTGTGGAATTACTTCATTAAATCCTTTCTGCAGGGCCAGGAATTGAGCCTCAATGCCTCGTAAAAATCTCCAGTTCACATACAGTCTGTAAATATTGAACAGGATTTTCATATGATCATATACATGCAGATTTGGCAAATATTAAAATTTTTACTGTAGGAACATCACATTATACAAGCATCTACTATTGTCAAGAATTTAGTCTATACTCTGAAAAAAAATTTTTTTTAAAAACCCTCAAACTAATGAGGATAAATGGATCCTAAGCTGTGAGGAAGTTCAATGGACATAAAAAGTAGCACCCTTCCACCAATAAAAGCACTATCGATGAAATAACTCTTCAAATTAGAGAAACTCCGAGTAAAGTGGAAGTCTATAGCATAGATGGTTCAGAGGTTAATCCCTGTGGCCTCAAAATGTAGCTCACTGATACAGCACATGCTCTGGGTTCAATCCACAGTAGCAAAAGAAAAAAATCTTGACAAAAATTGTCTTCTAAACTTATAGCATATATGCCAATAACCAGAAGAGCCTAGTCAATCAAAAATGGTCATTTTTCTGACTTTCCTTGAAGAAAGTATCACTGAAATGTGTTGCATATTTTAGTTATATTTGGGGGATGACTACAGAGGAAGAGGAGGTAGAGAATACTCATATCCAACATGAGAAGAAAAAGTAAAAGCACTCTTTGAATAAATACTCACGATTCCCTTGAGACTATATAAACTCTCAAAGATGTTGTTTTACCAACAGTAAGTACACACTAAACTATACCTATTATATAACTTGTGCTTTGACTGGAACTTATCATTTATAAATGAACTGCTTTTGTTTACTTACCTTCCCAGGAAACTTTGAATTCACACATCCCAGAACGATTTATTTGTCAAATTTGTTATCAACATTTCCTTTTCCAAACTTGGAAAAAGTCCTCTACTTTAATAAATAAATTGCTTAATTTTATATCCTTTGGAGGACCTCCGTGTTGTCAGTTTTTAGAGACAACAAAACTGCAAAACTGTTGTCACTGTGCAGTGCTCACTTCAGCAGCACACACACTGAAATTGTTGTCATGGTGCAGCTGGCCAGGGATTAGCACTGTGTCTCACCCCTGCATCAGGCTTGGAGAAAGCAGATGTAGGAATTCAGGCAGTCACAAACTGCCTGAGTGACACACTCAGGGACTGAGTGACACACTGCTAAGATTGAGGAGCTTCCCAGTCACTTTTTGGAGGAGGTACTAGGAATCAAACTCAAGACCACAGGCTTGCCAGGCAGGCACTGCGACCCAGCCCTTCCCCAGTCACTCACATTTCTAACTAGAAATGCAATACACCCTTGTTATATATGTGAAGAAAAATCAAACTTAATTGCGAAGACAAAATGAAACCAGAATGTCCATTCTCTTCCTCCCTATGTCTCTCCTTATTCCCAAGTCACCACCTCTGCTTCCTCTTCTTAGGCCAGTGATGGCAAACCTCTTGGAATTTTTCAGTGATACTAACAGCCTGCTGAGGCACGCATGCCATAGGTTCACCACCACTATCCTAGGCAAACACTGAATTTGGACTCAGCCTTCCAGAACATCATCCATAGAACTATGAAATAACAGACACTGTTCCTATATAACTTGCCTAGGACTTGCTTTTTGTATTTGACAGCTTATGCAGTCTTTCCTTTAAACATCACACATTCTACTGAATGCATGTATTAAATCATGTTACTCTAAAACATTTTGGTAGGTAATTTTTTACAAGGAACATTCAGTTCAACATCCACATTCATATTTCTTTACTTATATGTATATTGATACAGAAGAGTCCTAAAAAACAGAGCTGCCAGTTGAAGGTCATGTGCATGTTTATTTTGGCATTTGTTACTGAACTGCTTCTCAAAAACCTACAACAGTGTTCACTTCATCAACAATGTGTGAAACTGGCCTCATTTTCAAAGTAGGAAGATTTAGCTAATAAGATTTAGATACATAATTGATACAAAATAGCACAGTATACATGTTTCTGTACACACATGGTAAAGTTCAAATTTCTAAATGTGATTATCATAATTTGTATTTGAAATTCATATATCAAAATTCCTCAATTTGTGTTTTATAAAACCTGAAGAACATTTTTTAACTTTAACCCTTAAAATCACAATGCACTCATTTATAAACAGGCAAAGCACTACTAATACAGCACGAAGTCCTCATAGGTAGTGTGCTGCCCCCTTCTGCCTGGCAGCACACTACCCATGTCTTCTACCTTGGCACAGCCCCTTTCTCACTGACCTGAGCTAGCATGGGGCTCACTTCAACCAAAAGAACACCGCAGAAGTCGTGTTAACCAGTGTCAGAATTAGACCTTCAAAAGTTCTGGCAGCTTCTGCTTTCGTGTTCTGGGAAGCCGGTCACCCCGTAAGACTATCTTGCTGGGAGTGAGGCTGTGGGGAGGAGGACAGCGCACAGGGAAACCAAGGGGCCCAGTGAGAATGAGTTCCCAGAGTGACCTAACATGTGATGTGAGCCGCTGCCTTCAGGCTGCTGCGTCATTCTCGCTCAGGCCTTTCAAATGTGAGTGAGGAGTCCTAGCTAACATCACACGCAACAGCAGTGTCCCTGTATTCTACGCCCAATTTACTGACCTCTAAAATTGTGAAAATTAATAAAACAGTAGTTATTTTTAAGTCACTAAATTCTTTGGAGACATATTTTGTAGCAATCACTAAAACTACTGAATTTTTTTCCATACTGATAGCCTAGAACACTAAACAATATTCTCAACCTTGAGAACACAGAAATGTTTACCTGACATATTCTTTTTTATTTTCTTCAGTAACAGGGATACTTTTGCCATTTGGTTTAAGTTCATGCTGAATAATTTCACCATATGCATTATGTTCAACACAGAAGGTATGGTCCAAAACACCTGTAATATCATTTTCACTAGACAAAAAACAGAAAAAGACACGTAACTGGGAAACCTAGAATACAGATCTTGTAAGCGTATTAACTGGTGAGACAAACAAAGCTAAGGTAGTTGATAATGACAAATATCAGGTCAGATTCCTCTTCCTAGTTTTTAATCCTACCATCCCACCTTTTCTTGGGCAGAAAAGTCAAAGGGCTTGAACATAAACACAGGTTAATATTTTGTTTCCCAAGTAATGAGACAGAGCCTCAGTCAAAGCTAGACTTTTGTTAGCCATAACCTAGAAAAGTTTCATCTGTGACAGGCATTCAGTTAACAGGCTTTACTGAACCCGAGCACCCTCGATTAAGCAAATACTTGAGTACCCCCCGTGAGAAAGTATTTTGTAAAAATAAGTACAGTATTGCCAATATAGCTTCTTAAGCAAAATTAGTAATAATTTATTTTTTATTTATATATTGGTCTTTTTGATACAGGGTCTTGCTCTGCACTTCAGGTTGGCCTTGAGTTCACTTTGTAACCCAGGCTGGTTTTGAACTCACAATGATCCTCCTGGCTCACTCACTCAAATCCTCCTGAGTGATAGGGTTATAGGCCTGTGCCACCACACCCAGCATTACTTTTTTTTTGCTACTGGGAATTGAACTTATGACCTTGCACTTGCCAGGCAGCTGTGTCACTAAGCTATATCCCTGGCCCAGTAACTTTAGTCACTGTTTCACTAAAAATCAGTGATAGCCAGATGTGGTGACTCGTATCTGTACTCCCCAGCACTAAAGAAGGCTGAGACAGGAATTCGAGTTCAAGGTCAAGTCCCACTTGGCAATTTAGCAAGATCTTGCCTCAAAAAATACATTAAAAAGGTCTGGGAAGTACTTCAGTAGTACCACACCCCTTGGTTCCATCCTTCAGTACAACCCTTCCCCACCAAAAAAAAAAAAAAAAAAAAAAAAAAATCAATGGCACCAGGAATTTGGTATTGTAACACAGAATGGGTTAGATGGAAACTTGCATCACACTAAACAACTGTTACACACCATGCTTTTTTTTGTTGTTTTCGGAGACAGGGTCTTGCTATGTAGTTCAGGCTGGCCTTGGACGCACCATGTCTAGCTGTGACACAGCACTTGATAAAACATATACAGGTTGAGCATCCCTAATCTGAAAATCCAGAACTATTTTAGGGGCAACATGATACTACAAGTAGAAAATTCCACACTTGACCACATGTGACAAGCTGAAATGAAAACACAGGTGTACTAAAACTATTTTATAGAATTATTGGTAAGCTATATACATACGTAAGATATATGAAATAAATGAATTTTGTGTTTAGTCTCAGGTCCATTTCTCAAGATCGCAACATAAATACTACAAAATCTGAAAGAATATAAAATCTTACATACTTCTAGTCCAAAGAATTTCACACAAGAGATGCTCAATGTGTACTAGAATTTGTTTCCTTTTTAAATTAGTAACACTCAAAGCCATGGAGCACATCTGTAATCCTAGCACTTGGGAGGCTGATAGAGGAGGATCCTTGTGAGTTTGAGGCCAGACTAGGCCACACAAAGTGAATTTAAGGTCAACCTGAACTACACAGTAAGATCCTGTCTCCAAAACAAGAAAAAATGAAAAACTAATAATACTCAGTAACTTTAAGGAATTTTAGAATTTCAAAATGTAAAGAAGAGCAGTAAAAAGGGGAAACAAATCTTATGTGGTCCTATCACACATAATCACACTTAGTATGTTCTGTGCATATTTAAAAATTTTTAAGGCAAAACGCATCCCTTCTGAAACATTTTTCATAAAGCTCATATTCTAACTACAGAATAATGAACAGATAAAAGACTCAACACAGTACATACAGTATCCACACCAAACTATTATGAAGGTCTGGATCAACTAATTCCATGTCATCCAAAGTAATTGACTTTCCAAGCAACTGTTTATAAAAAGGCAATGTAAAACCGCCATCAATGTAATGTCCATGAAACACAGCCATTCCCATTATTCGTCCAACAAAGTGGAAATATGATAAATGTTCCTGAAATTGAAAACAGTTTATATAAATACTCAAGTTAGAGACTATCCAGGAAGTTTTTAATAAAAAGCAAATATTTAAGCAATACCAAGATTTTTTTTTATAAGCATCAAATTTGTGCTCTACAACTATTTAAATGGAAGAGGTTATATATCAAAGCACAATAAACTTTAGGGAGTGTTTCTATGTAGTATGTTCAAGATTCTCTACATCACTACAAAATAACATGTCAATGCCTCACAAAGGGTAAAGGTACTCCATAAAATGTATCTTTTAGGAAAGCACACCCAATTAACAGTCTCACTACAGGCTTCATGAAATCACCTCAAAGCCTACTGCTTTCCTCTTGTCTCCCATTGAGGTCCTTGCCAGGGAAAAACGCTTTGAATTCTAAACATCCCTTTTTCCTTGACATAACCAGAAACTGAACCTCAAACCGCTACTGATTTAAGAGCACAGATTTGCTGTCAGACTTGGATTAGTCGTGACTGTCATCACTGGCTTTGCATATATGGTCAAATTAATCAGTCCCTGCTGTTTATCCACATGTGATAAAGTGAAGATAACAATCCTAAAGAGTCTGTGAGAAGCAGCTGGTGAAACTCTCTACATGGCCTGGCAGATGAGAACACACATAAGCTGGTGATGACTACAGTGGCAATAGTGGGCTCACCAAAAATTCACCCACAAATTATCCTTTAATCAAGAATTCCCACAATAGATCTAACCCTTCTACCATGTTTGGATATATTTATTTCTCATCATACATTGTTTTGCTAGCTGGATATTTGTATTTTAAAATTTCACTTCTATATCTAATAAGTAACTTTTGGGTATCTCCTGTCTCTATTCCTATTCCCCAATAAACTTTCCTACTGTTAAAAAAAAATCCCACCCCTCAAAAAAAGTAAGCTCAAATAAATGACCTAATTTTTTTAAAAAGTAACTTTTAAGCTCATCTTTAACTCCCTTTGATCTTAAAAAAATTTTTGTTTAAAGCAACATGTTCACTACAAAATATTTAGGTAATATATGAACAAACAAAAAAGAAACTTTAGAATAACTCATTATCTAATATCTAGAGATAACCACTGTCAGAATCATGCTGTACAGCCTTTCAATGTTCACACTTATGGACAGGTGTGGTGACACACATGTATAATTTGAACACTCAGGAGGCTGAGGCAGAAGGATCACTGTAAGTTTGAGGCCAATGTGGGCTACACAGTGAGTTCAAGGCCAGCCTGAACCACATATTGGGTCCCTGTCTTAAAAAACAAAAAACAAAAATGTTCACATTTATATTATTTACCAAAGTTGTATCATACTGTTCTTTTAGAGACAGAGTCTCACTAAGTGATCCAGACTGGCCTTGAATTCATAGCAATCCTACTGCCTCAGCCTCCCAAGTGCTAGGATTACAAGTATGTGTTACCACACCCGGCCATGTCATACTACTGTGTGGCCTTATTTACACTTAACATATCATGAACACCATCTTTAACCCACATTATTATTGTAGTGGCTGTGTCATAGGCCCTTGAATGAAAAGATAACAGGTTCAATACAAACAAGTTAATAATTTATTGCCGACTTCCTAAAAGTGCTTACCAATGTATAAAAGGATCAATAAAGCATAGCACTCTGCTAAGTACTCAAGGTACAGAATCCCACTGAACTCCCACAACTCCTCTCTGAGACATGAACTGTGTTTAATATTATTAGCAATAAAAAACTGAGCCGTAGCCAGGTGTGGTGGTGCACGCCTGTACCCTCAGCACTCAAGAGGGTGAGACAGGAAGATTGATTGCGCTGTGAGTTCAAGGCCAGCCCAGGTTACAGTGAGTTCAGAGCCTTTCTGAGCCACACAGTGAGACTCTTCTCTCAAAAAAAGAGAAGAAAAAATTGAGGCTTAAATCAGTGAACCTGCCCACAGACACAAAGTTAATAATGAGACTATGAAATGATTCAATATCTTTTTAATTAATTCTAGAATCTGTTCTTAATTCATTACATTATTCTGTCTTATAATTTAATCAATCTTCATACTTGTGAACAACTGTGTTGTTTTCAATTGAGGCTACTACCAATAGCAAATATTCCTGTGACCAAATTGTTGAACAAATCTATAATCATTTATTTGAGCAAATTTTCTAGAAGAACAGTTGCTGAGTCAAAGGGTGTAACTATGATGGGATAAGTAACTCTTATGTATTAAACTATATTGACATTTAAAGATGAAAAGCACTGCAGTCCCAATGTAACCACATCATAATAACTAAAAATCATACTGGATTAACAGCGGAATCAGGATTGATCTGTAATGTGTAGATATCATCTCTGGAGTACTGGAACAGGCCATAGTAAGGATTCAACATTTCATGTGACAGGAGATACAACCATTCCCTAGAAAACAAGATGTGAAAAAGGAAATTTCTGTTAATTTTTTTTTCTTTGATTTTACTCTGCATTGAACCTAGGGTCTTTGCACTGAACTACATCCCCAATGCATTTATTTATTTAGAAACCAGGTCTCACTAAGTTGCCCACAAGGGGTTGAACTTGCCACCCTCTTACTTCAGCCTCCCAGAGCACTGAGATTATAGGCCTGCATTACCAGGCCTGGTCATCAACACATTTTTATTAAGATATGTCATTAATTCACTTTGGCAAATAATTTTTAAAAATCAGTAAGCAAAATAAAGCACTAACTATAGTTACATAAGATCATACTGAAATGTTTAAATTTTTAAAATGTATTATAGTACATTTGTCATAAGTGGCTTTTATCAGATTGAGATAAAGGTCCTGTGTCTGTTTTCTTCAATGTTTTAATCATGAAAGGATGTTGGATTTTGTCAAAGGCTTTTTCTGCATCGATTGCGATGAACATGTGATTTCTGTCCTTGCTTCTGTTTATGTATGTATTACATTTATTGATATGTGTATGTTGAACCATTCTTACATACCTAGGATGAAGCCTATCTGGTTAAAAGATCTTTTTCATGATTCACTGCATTCTGTCTGCCAGTATCTTTTTGAGGATTTCTGCATTTATGTTCATTAAAGGCACTGTTCTGCAGTTCTTTTTCTTGATTGGATCTTTGTCTAGTTTTAGAATCAGGGTAAAATAAAAGAGTACTATGCTGCCATAAAGAAACATAAACCTGAGTCATTTGTAGGAAAATGTGTATACCTTGAGACCATAATATTAAGTAAAATAAATCAGACACACAGATTAAATATTGCATCATTTCTCTTATATGAGAAATTCAAATTTTTTAAAAAAAGAGCAAAATAAGAGATAATAGTAGGGAGACAGATTTTTCTCAAAGCAGAAGGGATCAAGAGATGGAGGGAGAAGGAGATGCAAAATGGAATTAAGATGTGATACATACATGCATCAACTCAACACAAGGAATGTAATTATTATATATTCCAAATGAAAAAAAAAAGACTCAAGAGTGGATGAAGGAGGAAAGAGAAAGGGGATTTTAAAAGGGAATTATATTATGTACATGTACCATCTTTTCACAAGGAATGTAAACATTATATACTACAAACATTTACTAATAAAAAACAAGTATCAGAAGACAAGACATGGTGGCAAATGCCTGTAATCCCAGAGTTCAGGAGGATGAGGCAGGGGATCACAAGTTCAAGTCGAGCCTGAACTACCTAGCAAGATTCTGTCTCAATCAATCAATATGTATTACAGTAAAGACACACTGCTATTAATATCCCTCAAAATACTCCTTCCTGAAATACGAATGGCAAATAAATACATGAAAAAATGTTCATCATCATTAGTCATGAGAGAAATGCAAATTAAAACCACACTGAGATTCCATCTCACTCCAGAAAGAATGGCCAAGACAGAAAACACTACCAACAACAAGTGTTGGAGAGGCTGTGGGGAAAAAGGAACTCTTCTACACTGTTGGTGGGAGTGTAGACTGGTGCAATGACTGCGGAGGTCAGTCTGGAGATTCCTCAAAAAGCTGGGTATGGAAGTCCCATTTGACCCAGCTATTCCGCTTCTAGGCATATTTCCAGAAGAACTGAAAACATCATACCACAGTGATATATGTGCACCCATGTTTATAGCAGCACAATTTGTAATAGCCAGATCTTGGAAACAACCTAAGTGCCCATCAACTGAGGAATGGAT